>JABXWE010062008.1:0-5000 GCA_014611495.1 Limonius californicus
CTCGCGAGCTAAGCCCACCGGCAGGACGTCCCGCGGACACGCCAGTTAAACACCGCGAGCGATGAACCGGCGGCGCGGGACACAGATTCGACTACGAGCTTTTTAACCGCAACAACTTTAATATACGCTATTGGAGCTGGAATTACCGCGGCTGCTGGCACCAGACTTGCCCTCCAATTGATCCTCGTTAAAGGGTTTAGAGTGTACTCCTTCCGATTACGGGGCCTCGGATGAGTCCCGTATCGTTATTTTTCGTCACTACCTCCCCGTGCCGGGAGTGGGTAATTTGCGCGCCTGCTGCCTTCCTTGGATGTGGTAGCCGTTTCTCAGGCTCCCTCTCCGGAATCGAACCCTGATTCCCCGTTACCCGTTACGACCATGGTAGGCACGGAACCTACCATCGACAGTTGATAAGGCAGACATTTGAAAGATGCGTCGCCGGTGCTAGACCGTGCGATCAGCAGAAAGTTATTCAGATTCACCAGAGTGAACGACGACGAGCTCGCGCCCGCCGCCGATTGGTTTGGATCTAATAAAAGCGCTCCTTCCGTCTCCGGTCGGAGCTCTGTTTGCATGTATTAGCTCTAGAATTACCACAGTTATCCAAGTAAATGTGGGTACGATCTAAGGAACCATAACTGATTTAATGAGCCTTTCGCGGTTTCACCTTAATTCGGCTTGTACTGAGACATGCATGGCTTAATCTTTGAGACAAGCATATGACTACTGGCAGGATCAACCAGGGAGCTGCTAACGTCGGGCGGTCCTAGGCAAACACGCGGGCGCGCGCCTCGCTTTCGCGCCGTCTACTCGGACGCGGCGGCGGAGACGGCGGTTACGGTCGCCACGGCGGACGCGCCGACTGCTGCTCTTGCACGGCAGCGGCCTCCTTAGAGACCGCGCGCGAGCGTTTGGCGGCTAGGTGAAGTGAGAGTTTAAAGTGCGGAGCAAAACGTGCTGGACGTCGCGCGCTCCGCGCTCTCGCTTACTTCGCTCGTTCGGCCGAGAACTCGGCGGGGACGGCGGGGACGGCTTCGACGTCTGAAATCGCGCGATGCGATACTGACGCCCCGTCGTCGTCTCGTCGTCCGCCTCGTTCTCGTCGTTTTTACAGAGTTTGAGCTCTGCGGACTCGATATTTACATCGACCCACTCTGACACCCTTCGCTAGTTTGAAAAGCGACTGCGGGCAGAAGTACGGGACGGGTTTTTACCTTCAAATTCGGTTATTCTCGCTCGGAACGAGGCGAGTCGTAGCGTGCGTTTTCGCTTCCGTTTCGTCGCTCCCGAGGGAGCGGTTCCACGCAGCTTCAACTGGGCGTTCGCATAACGGGCCGCTGTCACGATTTTAAGACGCAACGCTGGACGCCCGCGAACTCGCAGCACAGCAGGTAGCCGACCGACAAGAGCGACGGATCTCTCTGTGTCGTCGGGACACCGTAGGTAACGTCGGAGATGCGAATCGAGAAGATGGGACGCTGTTCCGGGGAAGTTTAGGTTTCGGCGTAATCTGCCCTTTCCCCGGCGAGCCGTCTAAATACCAAATCTCTGTAAACTCGTGGTAGAGTATTTCAACCCGAGGAGAGTCTTAGTACCAGTTCTACAGACCATTGGGCGTACTCCGGCCAGACAGGCGAATCGTGTCAACCTCGCTTGGGCCGCGTTACCCGGTAGATACTGGACAAGTTGGCGTACACTGCACTACTCCAAGGTGTGTGTATGCGAGACGGCCGCCGAGAATGTATGTGGGTAATGTAATAGTTAATTCCCTCTCGACGGCCGCGGCGTGCGATAGAATGCCATACTGATGCATAACTCGTACCGCTAACACGCCTGTTGTCTTCCGTTCGCACCTTCGGGGGATCGCCGCTCGAGAGAGCAGGTCACCCTTATATATGCGAAAACGTTGCGATTGCAGCGCGCCGGCCTAGCGCTACGGCCCGCCGAGCACGGCCGCAACTCCCGGTAGACGGGGAGCCGGCCGCCCCACAACTTTTCGTCGGTCTGCAAGACCGTGTCTCACCCGCACCACGGCGGACGACGATTTTCTAAAATCAAAGTCTGTACCGTGTTTCACCGGCCGCAACTCCCGGTAGACGGGGAGCCGGCCGACCCACAACTTTTCAAGACCGTGTCTCACCCGCACCACGGCGGACGACGATTTTCTAAAATCAAAGTCTGTACCGTGTTTCACCCGCACCGAATTCAGAACGTGTCTTACCCGCACCGCCTTCAGAACGTGTCTTACCCGCACCGACTTCAGAACGTGTCTCACCCGCCCCGCCTTCAGAACGTATCTTACCCGCACCGATTTCAGAACGTGTCTTACCCGCACCGCGTTCAGAACGTGTCTCACCCGCACCGATTTCAGAACGTGTCTTACCCGCACCGAATTCAGAACGTGTCTTACCCGCACCGTTTTCAGAACGTGTCTTACCCGCACCGGCTTCAGAACGTGTCTTACCCGCACCGAATTCAGAACGTGTCTTACCCGCACCGTTTTCAGAACGTGTCTCACCCGCACCGATTTCAGAACGTGTCTTCCCCGCACCGAATTCAGAACGTGTCTTACCCGCACCGCATTCAGAACGTGTCTCACCCGCACCGAATTCAGAACGTGTCTTACCCGCACCGCATTCAGAACGTGTCTCACCCGCACGGAATTCAGAACGTGTCTTACCCGCACCGTATTCAAATGCGTCAGTTCAGGTCAGGTGGCGATTGCGGCTCGCCGGTGTGCAATTGCGGCTTACCGATGCCCGATTGCAGCTCGCCGGTGCGCGGTTGCGGTTCTCCGGTCCACGATTGCGGCTCGCCGGTCTATGCCATTTTCTAAAATCAAAGTCCGTACCGTGTCTCACCCGCACCGAATCTGAAACGTGTTTTACCCGCACCGTTTCCAAACGTGTGTCACTCGCACCGCATTCGACGCGTCAGGTCAGGTCGCGGTTGCAGCTCGCCGGTGCGCAATTGCGGCTTACCGATGCCCGATTGCAGCTCGCCGGTCCACGATTGCGGCTCGCCGGTCTATGCCATTTTCTAAAATCAAAGTCCGTACCGTGTCTCACCCGCACCGAATCTGAAACGTGTTTTACCCGCACCGTTTCCAAACGTGTGTCACTCGCACCACATTCGACGCGTCAGGTCAGGTCGCGGTTGCAGCTCGCCGGTGCGCAATTGCGGCTTACCGATGCACGATTGCAGCTCGCCGGTCGGCGATTGCGGCTCGCCGGTGCGCAATTGCGGCTTACCGATGCACGATTGCAGCTCGCCGGTCGGCGATTGCAGCTCGCCGGTCCGCGGTTGCGGCTCTCCGGTCCACGATTGCGGCTCGCCGGTCTATGCCATTTTCTAAAATCAAAGTCCGTACCGTGTCTCACCCGCACCGAATCTGAAACGTGTATCCGCACCGTTTCCAAACGTGTGTCACTCGCACCACATTCGACGCGTCAGGTCAGGTCGCGATTGCGGCTAGCCGGTCAGCGATTGCGGCTCGCCGGTCTATTCCATTTTCTAAAATCAAAGTCCGTACCGTGTCTCACCCGCACGACTGCAAACGTGTCTCACCCGCACCGCCTTCAGAACGTGTCTTACCCGCACCGAATTCAGAACGTGTCTTACCCGCACCGACTTCAGAACGTGTCTTACCCGCACCGACCACAGAACGTGTCTTACCCGCACCGCCTTCAGAACGTGTCTCACCCGCACCGACTTCAGAACGTGTCTTACCCGCACCGAACACAGAACGTGTCTCACCCGCACCGAATTCAGAACGTGTCTTACCCGTACCGACTTCAGAACGTGTCTTACCCGCACCGACTTCAGAACGTGTCTTACCCGCACCGAATACAGAACGTGTCTCACCCGCACCGCCTTCAGAACGTGTCTCACCCGCACCGAATTCAGAACGTGTCTTACCCGCACCGACTTCAGAACGTGTCTCACCCGCACCGAATTCAGAACGTGTCTTACCCGCACCGAACACTGAACGTGTCTTACCCGCACCGAACACTGAACGTGTCTCACCCGCACCGCCTTCAGAACGTGTCTCACCCGCACCGAATTCAGAACGTGTCTTACCCGCACCGACTTCAGAACGTGTCTTACCCGCACCGTACACAGAACGTGTCTTACCCGCACCGACTTCAGAACGTGTCTCACCCGCACCGAATTCAGAACGTGTCTTACCCGCACCGACTTCAGAACGTGTCTTACCCGCACCGAACACAGAACGTGTCTTACCCGCATCTCCTTCAGAACGTGTCTCACCCGCACCGAATTCAGAACGTGTCTTACCCGCACCGACTTCAGAACGTGTCTTACCCGCACCGCCTTCAGAACGTGTCTCCCCCGCACCGAATTCAGAACGTGTCTTACCCGCACCGATTTCAGAACGTGTCTTACCCGCACCGACTTCAGAACGTGTCTACCCGCACCGTATTCAAATGCGTCAGGTCAGGTCAGGTGGCGATTGCGGCTCGCCGGTGTGCGATTGCGGCTCGCCGGTGTGCGATTGCGGCTTACCGGTCCCCGATTGCGGCTCGCCGGCCGTATATTGGAAACCTATTTCACACGACTCCGCCGCACCGTGGCTGGCCGACGAAGAATTTGTAAAATCAGAGTACGTGCCGTGTGTCACCAGCACCATTTCCAAAAGTGTCCTGTTCATTCAAACGCGTCAAGTCGGGTCACGTCTCGATTGCGTCTCGCCGGTCCGCCATTGCGGCTCGCTGGTCCGCGGTTGCGGCTGTCCGGTCCGCGGTTGCGGCTCGCCGGTCTATGCGATTTTCTAAAATCAAAGTCCGTACCGCGTCTCACCCGCACCGATTGGAAACGTGTCTCACCCGCACCTGTACCTAACGTGTCTCACCCGCACCGTTTCCAAACGTGTGTCACTCGCACCAAATTCGACGCGTCAGGTCAGGTCGCGATTGCGGCTAGCCGGTCAGCGATTGCGGCTCGCCGGTCTATTCCATTTTCTAAAATCAAAGTCCGTACCG
>JABXWE010062008.1:10000-13349 GCA_014611495.1 Limonius californicus
CGAGAACGCGCCCTGCGCTGTCGCTCGCCCGCGCCTTTGTGTTCGGCGCGGGCGTATCTCAAGGAGACGCCGGCTCCGTCCCGCCGCTCGAAGCGGCCGCGGACGGCGCCGGCGAACCCCCAAATTCGCTCCGCAACCGCGGGTCCTCCGAGGAGGAGGAGCTCCGCGGAACGAGCAGTCGTTTTCTAATTGATACGACCCTCAGCCAGACGTGGTCCGGGAACAGTATCCGAGGACCGCAATGTGCGTTCGAAACGTCGATGTTCATGTGTCCTGCAGTTCACAAGTTGACGCGCAATTAGCTGCGTTCTTCATCGACCCACGAGCCAAGTGATCCACCGTTCAGGGTAATCTTTTGTGTTTGTCTTCCGCCGACGGCGCGTTTCTCCGACGGTGCGGACGTACGCTGACGATCGGTCGGTAAGATAGGCCTGGCGGCGCCGACGCGGTGCGCTGCCCGTGTGCAAGTCCGGGCGGAGCGCGTCCGCGTGCGAGCGCTCGCGTGCCGCAAGCGTGTTTCCTCGCCGGCATTGGCGTGTGCGTTACCGCACACGCGCCTGCCGCGATAAGTCAGATACTCAGACTTTAAAGTGGTTTTGTTCGCCGGCGTGGATTCTGCGAGGGGGAGCGCTACCGGTCGCGTGGGTAACGCGACCGCGCTCCGCTCTCTGCCTGCCGACCTCGGCGATACGCGCGCCACCGATAGGTGGCGGCGGCGCCGATCGGTGAGAGGCCACCGGCGAAAGCGCACGGCAACGGCGACGGCGACGGGCGAAGATCTTTGAAAACCCACGGCGCAGCAGTCGACGGCGGCGTCCCGTATAGCCTCACGGCGGACGGGGGTGCCGACGACGATCGCGCACTACAGGTGCCCGCGCGCATTGCCTGCCGGATCGCAGACGCTCCGGTGTTGCGAGCGGAGCCTCTCGCTCTGGCACTCTGCGCCGAACCTTCCACGCCGAACGCGGACGGGCCACCGTCCCCGGACACTCCCGCCCTGGCGACGCCCGATGGGCTCGCTCGAGCGGTCGTTCTCGTCCGGGGCACGACGCGCCGTCCGCGACGCGGTCCTTTGGACCGTCGCCTTCACTACCGGACGCAGCGTCGCGAGGACGCTGCCGGCAGGCGTGTGTTTTCGCATTTATTATATACATCTTTTATTGCTTTACGTATTATAAAGGCAATACATGCGGTAATAATATACGTTAATGATCCTTCCGCAGGTTCACCTACGGAAACCTTGTTACGACTTTTACTTCCTCTAAATGATCAAGTTTGGTCATCTTCCCAGCAGCATCGGCGACGTCGAAACGCCACCGCGTACCGGTCCGAAGACCTCACTAAATCAGTCAATCGGTAGTAGCGACGGGCGGTGTGTACAAAGGGCAGGGACGTAATCAACGCGAGCTTATGACTCGCGCTTACTGGGAATTCCTCGTTCATGGGGAACAATTGCAAGCCCCAATCCCTAGCACGAAGGAGGTTCAGCGGGTTACCCGGGCCGCTCGGCCAGGGAGGACACGCTGATTCCTTCAGTGTAGCGCGCGTGCGGCCCAGAACATCTAAGGGCATCACAGACCTGTTATCGCTCAATCTCGTGCGGCTAGAAGCCGCCTGTCCCTCTAAGAAGAATTGTTTGTACGCCGACAGTAAAAACCGCGCGCGACCACGACGCGCGAACGCCGGGCCGGCGGGCCTTCGAGATGTCGGAAATACGCCTAGTTAGCAGGCTAGAGTCTCGTTCGTTATCGGAATTAACCAGACAAATCGCTCCACCAACTAAGAACGGCCATGCACCACCACCCACCGAATCAAGAAAGAGCTCTCAATCTGTCAATCCTTCCGGTGTCCGGGCTTGGTGAGGTTTCCCGTGTTGAGTCAAATTAAGCCGCAGGCTCCACTCCTGGTGGTGCCCTTCCGTCAATTCCTTTAAGTTTCAGCTTTGCAACCATACTTCCCCCGGAACCCAAAAGCTTTGGTTTCCCGGAAGCTGCCCGCCGAGTCATCGGAGGAACGTCGGCGGATCGCTAGCTGGCATCGTTTATGGTTAGAACTAGGGCGGTATCTGATCGCCTTCGAACCTCTAACTTTCGTTCTTGATCAATGAAAGCGTTTTTGGCAAATGCTTTCGCTTCTGTCCGTCTTGCGACGATCCAAGAATTTCACCTCTAACGTCGCAATACGAATGCCCCCATCCGTTCCTATTAATCATTACCTCGGGGTTCCGAAAACCAACAAAATAGAACCGAGGTCCTATTCCATTATTCCATGCACACAATATTCAGGCGAAGTTTTAGCCTGCTTTAAGCACTCTAATTTGTTCAAAGTAAACGTGCCGGCCCGCCTCGACACTCAGTGAAGAGCACCGCGGCGGGATTGAAATTTGGGCCGCCCTCGCGAGCTAAGCCCACCGGCAGGACGTCCCGCGGACACGCCAGTTAAACACCGCGAGCGATGAACCGGCGGCGCGGGACACAGATTCGACTACGAGCTTTTTAACCGCAACAACTTTAATATACGCTATTGGAGCTGGAATTACCGCGGCTGCTGGCACCAGACTTGCCCTCCAATTGATCCTCGTTAAAGGGTTTAGAGTGTACTCCTTCCGATTACGGGGCCTCGGATGAGTCCCGTATCGTTATTTTTCGTCACTACCTCCCCGTGCCGGGAGTGGGTAATTTGCGCGCCTGCTGCCTTCCTTGGATGTGGTAGCCGTTTCTCAGGCTCCCTCTCCGGAATCGAACCCTGATTCCCCGTTACCCGTTACGACCATGGTAGGCACGGAACCTACCATCGACAGTTGATAAGGCAGACATTTGAAAGATGCGTCGCCGGTGCTAGACCGTGCGATCAGCAGAAAGTTATTCAGATTCCCCAGA
Source organism: Limonius californicus (assembly GCA_014611495.1). NCBI lineage: Eukaryota > Metazoa > Arthropoda > Insecta > Coleoptera > Elateridae > Limonius > Limonius californicus. The sequence goes on from JABXWE010062008.1 coordinate 12,880, forward strand.
GTGAACGACGACGAGCTCGCGCCCGCCGCCGATTGGTTTTGATCTAATAAAAGCGCTCCTTCCGTCTCCGGTCGGAGCTCTGTTTGCATGTATTAGCTCTAGAATTACCACAGTTATCCAAGTAAATGTGGGTACGATCTAAGGAACCATAACTGATTTAATGAGCCTTTCGCGGTTTCACCTTAATTCGGCTTGTACTGAGACATGCATGGCTTAATCTTTGAGACAAGCATATGACTACTGGCAGGATCAACCAGGGAGCTGCTAACGTCGGGCGGTCCTAGGCAAACACGCGGGCGCGCGCCTCGCTTTCGCGCCGTCTACTCGGACGCGGCGGCGGAGACGGCGGTTACGGTCGCCACGGCGGACGCGCCGACTGCTGCTCTTGCACGGCAGCGGCCTCCTTAGAGACCGCGCGCGAGCGGTTGGCGGCTAGGTGAAGGGAGAGTTTAAAGTGCGGAGCAAAACGT
>JABXWE010062021.1:0-10473 GCA_014611495.1 Limonius californicus
TTAGAGTATACATGAAAACAAACATATTTTGTTAATAAATGTATGGTCAAAAGTGTTTCCGTTCAGTGATAGAGCTTCTCAAAGATTCTTTAAGAAGCGCCTAAATATAGGCAACTCAATTTACTACCTACTATTTGTTTCCATAACGACGAAAATTAATACAGGATAAATTTGAATAGTGGGAAAGAAGGCTTTATTTATCCTGTATTTATTTCCGTCGTTATGGAAACAAATAGTAGGTAGTAAATTGAGTTGCCTACATTTAGGCGCTTCTTAAAGAGTCTTTGAGAAGCTCTATCACTGAACAGAAACACTTTTGACCATACATTTATTTAAAAAAAAATGTTTGTTTTCATGTATACTTTAAGCCCTAGAAGTTTGTCTCTGCAAAATTCATTAATACCCTGTATAAATCGACCATTCGGAATTCAATGGTGTACTTAGTTTTTGGCTGTCACATAAAGTTTTTTCGCAAAATGGGAAAATGTGCTTGTTTATGAAAATATAACTTCTTTTTTATGTTGGTAAAATAAAATAGAACTTAATATTTCTGATTTCATTAGAAGAAAATTTATCAAATTAATTAGATTAAGTTTTTCCGGAATGTAATTTCTCTCGTTTATTTTGAAAATTCCGTCTCGAGGTTTTCTTCTTGTATTTCACATCTGGATTTCCTCGCTTCAATGACCAGCAGTAATTAGTCATCATATTGACATTCCATCTCCCTTGGTATCGCCTTTCCATTTCCTTTATATCCTGGTGAAATCGTTCTCCTTGTTCTTCACTAACATCTCTGAGATTTTCAGGGAAGCAGTCTAGGTGAAAATGAAGAAAATGGAGTTTAATGCTCATATTTCAACCCAATTTATGGAACTTATTCAGCATATTTTGGACAATGTTTATACAGTCTGGATGCTTGTTGTTTCCAAGAAAATGTTCTACAACGTCTTTGAATGCACACCAGGCTTGACATTCAACATCTGTCATCGTCGATTCAAACCTGTCATCAGATTTTAAAGCTCTAATTTGAGGTCCAATGAAAATATCTTCCTTCAACTTCGCTTCGGAGGGTGAAAAAAATTTGGAGCAAAATTTGAAACATTCTCCTTCCATGTTTAAAGCCTTTACAAACTGCTTCACCATCCCCAACTTGACATGGAGAGGATGTAGTAATACTTTCTGTGGATCAACCAAGCTTTCACGCAGTACATTCTTAGTTCCAGGTAGAAGTCTTTTTCGGATGGCCCATTGCTGCTGCGTGTAATGTTGATCACGAGCTCTGCTGTCCCACTCACACAAAAAAAAACAAGGGCACTTTGTGAATTCAGACTGCTGGCCCAATAGCATGGAAATGATGTTAAGATCACCCCAAAGTTGCCAACCATCTTCATGATACTTTAGTTTATTTAACAACAATTGAAGATTCTCAAAAGTCTCTTTCAAGTGAACAGAGTGAGTAACCGGTACCGAGGCATATTTATTACTATTGTGTAAAAGAACTGCTTTCAAACTTCTTTTCAATGAATCAATGAATAACCTTCAAGATTCGGAGTCATATTTTGCAGCTGCCAACGTTAATATTAAATCAGGAATGTTAATGCAGTACACTAACGATCCTTCTTGGGAAAAGTAGGACACGAAATAGTTTTCACAGTTTCTGTACCAAGCGAACGAAGTTCCTGGGATCAGTAGATGTTTATCCTGAAGTCCTTCGGAAGACCTAAGTCTCTTATGAAGTCATTCAGTTCCGTCTCTGTGAAAACTTGTGGTTCCTGTGTTTCACATTCGAAAACGTCCATTTGATCACTCTTGTCAGTATCATTTTCAGAAGACATTTCTTCGCTGGAACTTGCAAATGTGGGTGGAATAGCGGTGTCGGGTCCATGAGGAGCTGGCTGTATCGCAGATGGGACATCAGAATGAGAAATATCTTTCTTATTTCTTGAATTGAAGCCCTTTGCGTTGCAGGAACAAAAGTAACAGTCGTCACCGTGGTGTCTTGGCTCCTTCCACACCATAGGAATTCCAAAAGACAAAGACTTTCTTGCACCTCTACTCCATTGCCTCAGTTGTTCAACACAAATGGTGCAGACTCTGTGTGGAACCCATGGCTTATCTTGATCCCCAAGTTTTATACCGAAGTAAGCATGATAAGCTGTTTTTACATAAATGGTAATTTTCTGTCGTTGCTTCAGCAGTGTGAAATTACAGCAGATATAACAAATTATATCTGGACTATTTAAACGCCCTCTTGAAGATATTAGTAATGAATATATTACTTATTCTAAACACACAACTCAGTATAACCTTATGCTAACACCGAACTACAGTTTCTGCTGGACCAAAAAATAATATATAGGAATGATTTATAACTTTATAGTGATTAGGGTAGTACGTGGTAATTACCTAGCTATTCCACTAGGAAACAAATTAAAGAAAGTATTTTCTATGCATTTTATATGTAATTTGGATTCTCATTAGTCATTACTAAGAACTTTTCATTATTTGGTAATCAAAACTAACCAGCAAGTTATTTCCTTATGGGCCGCTCGTCTGAGTGAGTATTCTTGTAGATTTGGCATATAAAAAAACGTGACGTGATGGATAAAAACTAACATCATATTTGTGATCAGCGATCCCAAATAGTAAAGAACACAAGTCAAACTTAAAACAACGAAACCCATGTAGACCTGTGTTATCAGCCGAGGTGTTACCCTCAAGAATTCATATAAGACGGAATCGTCTGAAGGTCCGGAACCTCATTGAAAAAAAATTCTAATAACTTCCGAGGATCGAACGTGGGACTCTATTAGCTGCAACCACTGTGTTACGCAGCCTCTTTTAGGAAACTCCCTCTCAAAATTCCTCTGGCCTGTTTATAAAATAATCAGCAAAGTAATTTTCTTTAATAAATCATAACCAGAATTTAGAAACCAGTGATGTGGATGATCACCTATTACACAGAATGCCCCAACTAAAACAGTTCACCATGAATAACTATGTAAATGATTAAATTTGAGAAACTCGGCTAAACAAGTCAACAATAGTTTGAATAGAGATATCTCTTATCATGTAAGTCATTCACCCTACTTCATACCCCTACCCTCAACCACCACCAACACCGAAATTTAAAAAAACAGAAGGTGTCGAGTTGTATTTTTTGTAATTCTGTTGGTCACCTCAGCCGGGGTTTGACCACAAGGCTGATCGGACCACATTTTATTGTGACCTCGACTGACAGCGCGTATTCGCACTGCCTCATCGAGGTCCATGTAAGAAATGCCTAGAATTACCAAATGTGACACCTTGTAAAAAGAGTGAATTGTTTACATTTTAGATAAGACTAACATGTAACTAACATGATAAGTTTTGGTTCTGTAAATTTACTTAAAGTCCTATCGAATGGCCAGCCAGGTCACCTGATTTGACCTCACTAGGATTCGTTTTGTGGGGTCACCTAAAAACTAAGATCAATGCTACTTAACCAGATTCTCGGGAAGGTCCAGATCAACCAGAGTGTTGTTCATTAACTGCTGAAATTTATTATAAATGTACGAAACTGCTTTGAAAATCGATTGCCCTATTGTATGGAAGTTACTTTGAACAATTAACAAAATTACTTTGTTTAACATGTCCCATGCACGCCATTTCTCACAAAGGACTCGGCAGAATTGTTTACAAATTTCATATAGCACAAAGAACAGGAAACCCTTTCAAATCACCTGACACTTCCAGTCTTTTAAAATTTTTGAGGTTAGTGGCGGTGGAGGTTATGGGAAAGAAGTAGGGTGGATCACTCAGAATTTACATTTACATAGGAAAAGACTTCAAACTATTGCTGCCTGGTCTCGTCAATTTTTTCAAATTTGATAGTTTGCAAAGTTATGTAGTTAGCTAGGACTGTTTTAATTGGGACACTCTGTATACATATATATATATATATATATATATAAATATATAAATTAACAATAACAGAAATTAAAACTATATTACTCTTAGTTAAATATCGATTCTCAGAATGGTTTTGTGGCTTCCACTTAAATTTGCGAACGGCATCATCGGTTTAAGCTTTTATCCTCATCAGATACCAACTGTGGCGTGCTAATCTTCCATTTATCTATACAACTATAATTTCTTCTAAACGGCGGTCATTGCGCACGAAAAATGGGGCCGAACACTTTGTGTATCTACATTCTGGATATCAACCTCTTAACTCACACGCGATAGGGAATGACAGTACAGTTAGCTTCCCCAAACTTAGGAAAATTACTACTATTTGGGCGTTATAGCGTGATGTTAAGTGATATTTTTTCGCGGGCTTAAATTATATCCTTCATTTTAAATAATTCTATCTTACAAGGTTGAATATGCGAATGTGAAATTTAAAACAAACATTGTAGTCGATAACTAGTGAAATTATTTTTATATTATAGAGGCTATCAATATTAGCCATTACTTTAACAAATATTGATTAGCCTGTTAGTATGTTTATATTACCAAAGGGTATATAAGACACCTTGTATACTCTTTGATACTACTAATAAAGATTAATGAACTAGTTTTCAAGTCGTTGTTTGTTTTTTAAGTTCGTTATATGGTCTCATATGTTCTTAATTAATATTAATTAGTTATAAGCTAACTATGGCCATAATATTGATTAATTCTACTAAAATTTTAAATTGATGTACACTCCAAATAACTTTTAAACTATTTGTTCCGTATCATAACAATATTAAACAAAATTGTACTTTTGAATGTACTATCCATCCACAGAAGTTTTGCAAAATTATCATTAAAATGCTATTGAGTGCTTCTATTTTGAATTTTAATAGTACTAGGAAATTATCAAAGTAATATTTTTTTATCGTTTTAGTGAAAGCAGTTGTATAGACGAAAACGAGTTGAACCACCAATAAGGAAAATGAAAGCATGGTTAAGTGCTACGCTAAAGAGAACAAGTACAATTGTTTATACACTAATGAACCAAGTTTTTGGTAAACACTATTACATAATCTAATATTACAAATTATTGTTATCTCTGCCTAGGCTAGACCTCTGACTTTCTTTAGAAGCCAACAAAACTCTAAATTTTGTATCCCGATTTCTAAATAAGATGTTGGCCGAAAGTTTAGGTAAACTCTGTCAACATCATCGTCATCTTCTTCTTCTTCCCGGTTTAGGCCCTTTCCGTCTGTTCCGACTTAATGATCCATCGTGTCCTCGATCGTCCTACATATCTCTTTCTTGTCGGTCTATATTCAATTGTCATTCTTGGAAGGCTATCTTCGTCCATTCGGTCCACGTATTGTTTTCAATTATCTTTGTATTGTTTTATTTTATCATGTATTTAGCAAAGATTTTTAAGTCGTCTCTTATCGATCCATTTGTTAGCATATCCAGTCCTGTACATCCCGTCACTTTACAGACAATTTTATCTCCATGTTTGTAACTTCTCGAAATTAGCACAAAATGATAAAACTTGTAAATAACCTAGACACTGAACTTATTTTTTAAGGTAGTTAGAAATTCTCCAATAGATAAGGCTCATATTATTTGATCGCGTAACGAATTTCAATTGGTACAATATTACACAGCACAATTATATTCTAATATACTGCTCAAAAAAAGTTTTGCATATTAACAAAAATGCAGAAAGGCTACAGAAGTTTGACTATGCGAGCTTTACATTGAACTGGTTAAGCTTCCAAAACCCTGTATCTCAAAAATTTACGTTTATTCAAGAGGAAATGCCTGGCATTGAGCTAATTTTGAAAGAAATTGCTTTAAGCATAATATCTAACTGTTACTGAGGCAACAAGAGTTCTCTCACAAATGCTGTCATTAATGTCATGTAGTTACGAGAATGCCTAGGCACACTATTACGACATTTAATCGGTCGCGCGTAGTCGCTTTGGTTCAGCAAGGCTTTAACCAAAGAGATATTGCTAACTGGGTTGGGGTGAATCAAAGTGACGTGTCGCGGGTATGGAGGAGGTACAGAGAAACCCACTCCGTAATGGACCGTCCCCGAGAAGGTCGTCCTCGCAAAACAACGGCTGCTCAAGACCGTTTTGTTCTGCTGAGAACCAGAAGGGATCCCACACTCGATGCTACTGAGCTTCAACGTGAACTACTGCTGGCTTCTGGGGTGTATGTTTCCACGCAAACAATAAGAAATCGGTTGCATGATGAGTCTCTGTATGCGAGAAGGCCTCTACGCCGAAATCGCTTACAGAATCGTCACAAAATGGCACGTCGTGTGTGGGCCCAAGCACATCGTGAATGGAGACTTGAAGACTGGCGATCTGTGATGTTCACAGATGAGACCACGGTTGCCTTTCATCCCGATGGTCGACGCAAAAGGATATGGAGAGAACGTGGAGTACGTGCCAGGCTTCAGCATGTTCAAGAAGTTCATAAGTTCGGGGGAGGTTCAGTGATGTTCTGGGCAGGGATAATGCTAGGACGACGTACCCCTTTGGTACCTATTGAGGGCACTCTTACAGGACCGCGTTACATAGACGAAATATTACAACCAATTGTGGACCCATTTCGCGAAGAAGTTGGAGAGGAGTTCATTCTCATGGACGACAACGCCAGACCTCATCGAGCTGCAGTTGTGGAAAATTTCCTCCACGAGTCGAACATAGCCCGGATGCATTGGCCTGCGATATCTCCTGACATGAACTGCATCGAACATGCTTGGGATATGCTAAAGCGCGCAATTGGTAAGCGCAGGAATGCTCCCAGAACCCGTCAACAGGTCATTGAGGCAGCTGTCGAAGAATGGGATCGCCTTCCACAAGAGGTGCTGAACAACTTGATAGGAAGTATGCCGCGAAGAGTGCAGGCACTGTTAGATGTTCGTGGAGGATACACGTCCTACTGACACAGCTCAAACAGGTCAAATCAACGTAATAAACAAGACGTGTTCAAGTGTTCAGTTCATAACTTTACGTTTTCTTGTAATTTAACAGATTTTGTTTCAGTAAACTATACCTATTTACGACTTTTGTTCAGAATATGTATACTTTTCAATTCTCCACAAAATATCTAAATGAAATTAGTCATCACTGAAAACGCTTATGATGCAAAACTTTTTTTGAGCAGTATATTTACAGTAAATATTTAATTACAATTAAATGTAAATCAGTAGACGAAAAAGCTAAATATAAGATAAATATCGAAATGTTCCCCTATAAATGTCAAGTCGCAACACTGCCAACCGCCGGCTTCTGTAATAAGTTAAAAAGTATAATTGGCGGGTCTATTTAATATGGCATTGACTGCCTTCAAGTGTTGGGAATTTATAGTAAATTAAGTAAAATTTTAAAAGAATTGTCAGAATTCACTTGGAGCAGTGAATTAGAATATTGCTGATATTTATAAAGTCATTTTTAGACACATTTACACAACATTAATGAGACAACTTATATAAAAAAATAACTACAATACAACGCTGTCGTTCTGTCGAAGATGTTCTTATTTTACTGGTTTTCTAATCATAATTAAATTATGTTGCTGTTGCTACGTTGCACATTCTCAATGTTGTTCGGTATCAGGAAATGTTATAAATGTAAGAAAAACTGGTTTAATCAGCAGTGGCTTTTTTCAAGAAATGCATAGTGAACATTTTGAGCATCTTTTACATTAAACACTGTTCAACTTACATTTTACGTTTCATTTTTTTAACTAGTAACATCTTATAATAATTAGAAAATAAGAGATACGTGGTATTTCACTCGAAATGAGCTTTCAAACAATGTGTCACTTGGTATACCATTACATTTGACAAAAAGAATTAGGGGTGGTTGTACCCCAACGAGTGAAGATAAACTAAAAACATGACCGTTCAAATATAACCTATGAACATTGACGTGTTTTAGAATTTTTTACTAACCTACTGTATATCCAAGTAGCAGAATTTATTCCAATTAAAGTTTACGCACTATATATAATGTTAAATACAGTTAATAATTAGGAAAAAAATGGTTGACCATTCTACGTAAGTCGATACAAACTCATGTGTTTTTGAATGCAGGGTTGGCTTATAACAAAATAATTTAGTAGTTATTATCCTTTGCGTTGTCATTTTCAGTCTATGACAACAATAACAACGCACTTTCTGTAAATAAAATATCATTTTACATTTTTATTTAAGAATATGTGCACGTACAGAGTTTGTAAAGTTTTTAGAGGAAGGAGACACTAGTTAGTCAACAATAGTATGTAATTTGTGCATGTTTGCATGAGAATTGACACCAAATTTCTATTTTGAAACTGACTCTGTAAATAAATGTCTTGTATATATTTTCGTGTAAATAAAAGGAACTGGAATGTAAGTATGAAGCAAACGCCACACCAATCAAAATGTCAAGGAGCCCCATATAATATTTTCTTGACGCTATTAATCCAGATTTTTCCACGTCGCGATCGGAAGCACTTTACCTAAAACCATTGACCTCTCCGCAGGAAATCTACAAGCCACTTATGACACATAAAAAGGAATAAGGGTGAAATAGTAATATATTGGGCAATTTCTTCGGCTTCGGTCTCCCTTGACGTTTTGGTTGCCCTTTTCATATTTCCATTCTTTCGGAAATGCTAAATCTTTCAGACTCCCGGACTACATTATCTTCTGTCGATTTTTCCCCTACAACCATTCTAAATACTAAATGAGCAAGGATATTGAAATTAAATGCATAAATTTCCAATTTCCAATTTAAATATTCAATTTTCTCTGTGACGGTGGTTCATATTCATTGCATATTTTTAATGGTATGAATGCAAATGAAGTTTGTGGAAGTGGAGCGAAATTTATGTCTGAGCATGAGTGCATACGGGTTAACCAACTGCAGGAATATTTATTATTATTAGAATTGCAGGAATGTGAAGTGTCTGCGTTTTCTTTGAGAGAAATTGTTGCTTGGTCGGAATCAACATGCAAAAGACTTATTAGCTGTGGTTACAATTAATTTATTCCTATTATACTCTACAGTGGAATTTTAATCAATGTGAATATATAATACCGCGGTGTTCATGAAGACCAAGGTTAAGCTTACGAATATCTACAGAGGGATTCCATTACCGCACAAAGTGAATACGCTTATTGCCTAACAGTCGCAATTAGTAGTTCATAAAGTTCGACAACGAATATAAATTTGAACTACGTCGTGAAATTGCTAAACGAATATGTAGGGTTATCATGATGTCGCTTTACGTGTGCAGCGACGAGATAGAAAATTTTATAATTAGTTTTTCAACTTTAATCTCGATACTTAATAAGTTTGCAGCGATATTAAGCAGAAATTGACGCAAAGCAATAAGAAACTAGGAACCTTCGAAGTAATTACTGCGTAAAATGAAGTTTTAGCCATCGAACAATTTAAATTTCATATTTAGCTCTTTACTTTGGTGCAGTTTAATTTGTATTACACGCAATAAAATTAGACAACCACTTTAAATGCTGATATTAAACGCGTTGATGTCTATGAAATCTAAAAAGCTTCAGATGCGATATGCAACCCAAGTAACTAGTTTATATATTGCTATATACCGGTCCCTTTTGGTAAATTGTACTAGTGATTTGCAACTTGTAAATCAAAGTTCTCATACCTTGCTAAAATACCTCGGCTTTTACTTCTTATCTCAGGGTTTCGTGGCTTCCTTTATGTTTCTATTCTTCAGAATATTCTCATTTACTTCAATAAAACAGCCAATTCCATAACTTCATATAATTACACAAATATTACATATACCAAAACGTTAATTGCCAAACATGAATCTTTGTATGTAAATTTAAATTAATTTGTTTGCTCGGGTGTGATTTTCTGGGTGAAGCCCGATCACACCTCCGCTCGATTCAAATATTAAAACTTGAATAAATTATTTTCCAACCCTTGTTTATCTATATCCCTAACAACCCTCAAATTTATAATATTTACCCTATTGGAGTTCACTTTCTTATCACGTGTTATACGTTCACGTTCTTAATACGATTCTAATGATTTCCAATGCCACCTCCAATAAGACAAACATTTAACAAATTTACAAATACATAATTATCTAGTAAAGAGATGCATAGATAAAGTATGCTCTTATACTTGCTTGCTGTGCAGCATTGGTACCTCCATGGCCTACTCATATACTTATCATAACAATATATATATTAATAATAATAAAAGGCAATTTCAACAGGTATTTATTTTTATTATTTTTATTTTTGCTTTATAAAAAAAATAAATACCTGTTGAAATTGCCTTTAATTATTATTAATATATAAAGTATGAATTTCAACGAAGTAAGGCAGCAAACAATTAACAAATTATTATCATCTTCATTAGAAGAACAAGCCAGACTATACAAGAAGATCATGATTAAACATGGATTAGCAGCACAGAACGTTTGGTTTAATCAAGAATGTCAAAGAAAGAAGCTTATTCCGAACTACATTAACATCAATACAAGAACCAA
>JABXWE010062032.1:0-11396 GCA_014611495.1 Limonius californicus
TGAAATTAAATTAAACACAACTAACAACAACGACCAGTAAGTTACAAGCATAGAAATAAATAATACTAATTATTATTAAGTATAATATATTGTTGTGTTATTTCTATATGGATACAAGTAACAGCTGAGAATGGCGGTGATCTGCATTACGAAGACTAGCGTTGGTGAAAACTTGAGATCAATTTGTGTAAAACAACCTACTGTAGTCAACTTTCTTAAGATGTCTCGTAGAGTTTTTGAGTAGCTGTCTGTTAACATGACTACAGGTTGACAAAGGATGGTAAAATCAGCCGAGGTCCAGAACTACTAGTTGACGTTAACTAATAGTCATTTTAACTAATAGTCAGTAACGGAATGGTAAAACCAGGTCTAAGATTAGAACTGTGCGCTGCATGCAGCAAAAGATCACACTGTAATTTGTATATGGTTTCAATTGTTTTTGCAAGGTACGAGGACGAGCGTTACCTTGGAGAAAACAAATAGTACTTTGTCTTCTCTTCCGTTCGTTCCTGATCCTAATTTTTGTCTCACAAAGACGTCCGATAGTAGTCTGTTTTCATTTTACGGAGTTTTGTAAGAAAAAACCACAAAGAGAATCCCAAGAAAATTTTACCATCATTTTCCAACTGACAACATAGTTTTTGCTTGTTTTGGTTTCAGAGATCTGGTGTGACACCACTGCATGCTTGCACGTTTTGACTCAGCAGGTAAATAATGTACCCAGGTTTCATCAATTGTGTCCAAAAATGCATCTCTTTCTCTCTCATGTCACTGCAGTACAGAAGCAGCCATTTTAAAACGATTCAACTTGTGTTCTTCGATCAGCAAGCGTAGAATCTACCTGGAACTCACATTACGATGCTTTGACTTATTTGCTAGGATGTTTTCAACACTTGTTAATTTAAAATATTTGAGAAATTTAACAAACTGTTAGCCGCTTGTTTACTGAATAAAGGCATTAACATTTTCACGGTTAATTGAAGTTGCACTTCATCAAACCTGAGGCTTATTTTGTACACGAGTTCTCTCGTCTCTAAACGATGTTGACGGCTCAAACACCTGATATTTAGAAATCTATTGATCACTATATAGTGCTCGCATCTTGTAAGAATTTTAGTTGAAGTTACACCTTCATTCGTAAGAAATTTCATTATTATACGGTGTTCCACTGTCAAACTAATATTATAGGAAAACAATTGCAATTGATAGGTCGCGCTTAACCTTTAATTAATATAGTTTTTGGAATTGACTTCAGATTGCGTTTTAATTTAAACATTCCTGTTCAAAAACGGAACGCTCCTTGCATATTACGAATGAACAAGGGAGATCGCGAGACATGCGTTGTGCATATAAAAATATTGGATGTTATTCTGAACTCCTATTCTTAGGAAACCTATCAATGCTGAATTTCATTTTCATTTAATTGGCGGACATAATAATGAAATTTCCGAATATCTGCAGTACTTTAAATACTGCCAGATCGCGCCTTCAAATGCTATAGAATGAGGTGGTTTAATAGTTTATGGGATATTGAATGGTTTACATAAAATGTAATAGGGGGAGTGCGGGACAGTTAACTACTTTTCTTTAAATTTTTTCTCGTCACTACAGAATGGACGTCGTAAGAGGCATTGTAAATGTGAAGGTATTCTAAAATCAATATAAGCTTTTGTTGTGGGAATTATTTTCATAATTATACACATGGTGAAGCCGTAATCCAAAAAGTCGGCATTTAGGTCATGTATCCCAAACCAGAGGCAGAGTTGAACCAGCATCTGGGGAGAGATGAGCATGTTAAATTATATAAGTACATTGAAGGTACACTCAGGAGATCCAAGTAACTTTTATGTTCAACAATTATTAATTAATATATTATACAGTGCGGTCGTAAAATGTCCTCCCCTCCTACTAACTTGTGAACGACTTGATATTTCTTCACAAAATTTTGTGAGCTTTAATGGGAGGCTAAATACTACTTTTTAGTCCATATTTCAATTTTATAACTTTCAACATGGCGGCTAGGCGCCATCTTGAACTATATTTTTAAATGGTAATAGTTAAGTAGTATTTATCTTAGGTCTAACCTTTTACGTAATCATTTCCGGTGTGACTACTTTTAACCCTGGTGCATCTGATTAAAATGTAGATGGTACAACAATTTCAATAAGTGATCGCTTTCCATCTTAGCAATAGCTATTTCGTCCCTGCGAGGTCCTAGTCGATTTGTTACTTCAGAGATCATAATGTCTGAATCTGAGAATATCTCAGAATTAAATGGATGTATTACCGAATTTTTGAAACTCCTGGTTATGTTCTATTGTGTTAATGCTCCGGGCATAGCATCCTTTATAAATTCAGGAATATTATAAAATTGATACCGTTTTTCCTGGATGGCAATCATCCAATTTGACAACGCAATGTTGTACTTCGTTCTGAAAGATGAACAGACTGGTATATCTACTAACAACTGCATTTTATTACTGTAGTGTGGTAGCAGCGTTAGGAGACTGACGCCATGTTTTTCTGCATAATCAATGGCATCTATAGCCACGCGGCGTTCATGATTATCCATTATCATGCAAGTGCCGTGCTCTAGAGATGAATATGAATATTTCACAAGTGTTTTAAATATTTTAGAGAGCTGGTTGTAGTTATCCATTCGGAGGGATATTAATCTCCATCTGATCCTTCTGGACCATTAGAAATAAATGCTTTATTGTATTTTACTCTCGGGAAGATACACAATGGTGGTAAGGCATTTCCGATGGCGTTTACTGTAAAACAAACTGTTACTAGGGTACCTCTTTCCGCGGAAGTCACTTGATCAATTTGAGGATCTTCTTTACTGGCCATGACTTTCGGGCATTTTTGTACTGTAATACAGCCTGTTTCGACGCAGCTATATATGTCTTGAGGCACAAATTCAATTTTCTCTCAATTTTTCCAATTGTTGAAAAGTCAGAAACATTTTTTCTGTTAAAGCTCTCGTTCTCGATAAACCTGTCGTTTCCGAGGTCCTTAAGCTTATTTCGTGATTTTTTACGAAACATCCGCGAGGCCAGTCATTTCCAGCTGAATTGTTTTTTAACCAACTGTCAGGTATTTTCTTTCCATTTGTTTCGGCGAAGTCGCGTGCAAAAGTTAATAATGCCTTTCGAGATAATCCATAATTCATTTTGCTGCAAGTTATCAAACAGTTGACTTACATCTTCCTTTCAACTAAGATAAATATTTGAGTGCTTTTATATTGACTGCCCATATTCGATTTTTTCCAGCCTTCCACTATCATTAAGGTATCTTCGGAGGGTAGATTTATCAATATTGTATTTAATTGTTGCCTTTCTAATTGATATACCGCTCATTGCTCTAGCACTACATTTATTATTGTTTGGGAAGAGAAGGGAATTTTTTCTTTACAGTTTTCTCTTCTTCTGTATTTAAACGGCATTATTTCAATATAAATAAACTAGAATTACAGTACTGCAACGTTAGTAAAAACGCACCTACAGAATTGCTAACTTATAGAACACTTGAACAATAGAGACATTGTCCCCACAATGTAGGGTTCAGGTCCCTATCTTTCGATCAGGTTGATTTCAAAATATGGCGGGTTCGAAAATGTTATCGCCAATGTGGCCACGTTTTCAGTTTTTCCCAAATTTCTTTCAACTTCATTATTTCAAATGAAACGCCCTATATAATTTTTATAACATACAATCGATAATTTTGGAACGAGTTCATTGATATACCATGTAACATTTTTATTTTCAATAATAACAGAGATATCTCAAAAAACAACGTACTCCTGAATTATTAAAGCTGATTAGAACAAGAAGGCTGATTAGAAATGTCAATATCTTAATTATTAGAATATTTTGATGCATTGCCAATACTTTTCTTGACTCAAACAAGTCTAAGTTATAATTTCCTTGATTGTATTGTGAAACAATAAAACTTTTTCGATAATAGTAAGTATGTTACTTACGGAAAGAGACCGTATTGAGATATTGGTGATGAATGGTTTCGGAGATAGAAGTGGAACTCAGCAAAAAGTACCAAATCTCTTCAATACGACTCACCCAGACCCAGATCACGAAGTACAGTATCCAAAACGTTGAAACGATTCGAGCATACTGGGAATGTGAAAAATATTCGGAAATCAGGACGTTCAAAAATAGCAACTATGCCTGAAAAAGCACTAAATGTTGTAGTTTCAGTCGTGGCTCAACCATATATTGCTTCAACTCAATTAGGCTTAGATAATGGAATAAGTCAAATGTCTGTGAGAGAAATTTGAAGAAGGAGAACATGAAGCCGTATAAAGTGAATTTGATCCACGAACTGATTGAGGGCGATTCTGATAGAAGAAATGGGGTTTGTAAAATTTTAATGGAGAGAGGTAATAACCTCATTAGGAATATCTTGTTCTCCAATGAAGCCACTTTTTGTCTATCTGGGTCGGTCAACAGGCAGAATTGTCGATACTGGGCTTTCGAGAATCCTTATTGGGCCCAAGAAAGCCATACTCAATTCCCCAAGAAATTGAATATTTGGACTGGTATCATTGACGAGAGAATTATTGGACCATTCTTTATTGAAGGAACATTGAATAGTAACAGATACCTCATAGTATTATAGAATTAAATTGTCCCTGCGCTGATAAATTTGTTCACCGATGGAAATGGCGGAGTACGTCAAAATATTTGGTTCCGACAAGATGGGGCGCCACCGCATTTTGCACGTAATGTAAGACAATATTTTAATGAAGTTGACAGGAATTTCGGTAAAACTGAAAACGTGGCAGCATTGGTGATATAATTTTCGAATCCGCCATATTTTGAAATTACCGTGTACGAAAATTCATAAAAATCTAACGAATGCTTACCGAGAGATATGGATGGTTCCATACATTTGATTAACTCTGTATACTATATACTTCATGTTTGTACTAAGCACATTAAGTATCCGCTAGGTACTACACCTGCAGATAGTTCACAACAACTATTAATCTATTCCAATTTTATTTCACTAAATATTGCAGAATTGAAGGAGTAATACACTAATAACTTAACGATATATATATTATAGTTAACCTACCTGGATGCTATAATTGAATTACTATATATTCTGCTTTCAGTGAACACTTTTCTTATACTTACTTAATTCAATACTAATGCCGTTGGTTGTAATTAATATACAGATATTCTTTAATTATACTAAAATAGTAATAATTAATATATTGCTTAACATTAAACGGAATTGTGTTAACTGTAGCTTCACTCAAACATAGTAAATGCTCCGACTTTGTTGCAATTAGTAGACTATGATATAGTTCCTATGCAATGCGAAGATTACGCTTCTAAGGTGGAGTAGGTACTTCTGCTCGTATATACGAGTTTATACAGTAGTGACGGTTGTACAACTGAGGCACGAGGTTTTGTAATTTAATTCCTGGATTGACGCTGCAGCAGCGGAGTCATTTGAAATTAAACCAAAACTAAACCTGCTAATAATAGTTCACAGTTTTATGAATAGAGGATGGTCAAGCTAAAATCGAACAACGTAATTTTTGAGAATTTCACTGTAACGTTCCGCGCGGTGGCTTATACAGGGCGCGAAAGTTCCAAAATTTGTAACCTGGGTAGTATCTCGAGTTGTCCAGAATTCAATGACAAGTGCTTGGAAAAATTAGTTTATTAACTCGTACTTAATTGTATGTGTACAAAATGTTTGTAAACTAAATAAACATTAAATTTGAATCAATTATTAACAAATAAAATAGATGTCTACGCCGCTGGTTTTCTTGGTAGGCCCACTGGCTCGTACGTACTGGTCGGTAGAACGACTGCGGACTGGCTCTGGTAGGTGAATTGGCTTCACGAGTGAACAAGATGTCTGTCTCTGTCACCTGTACTAATCAAACATAAACAAACCAATTAGCTTTAATTTGTTGATACCAAAGAATGTAATTTCCTTGCGAGCGGATAAACGGTATTCGGGATTATTAACAGTGAGTGTTAAACTTTCCAGTTTACGAATTTATACTTAATCAGTGAGATTCACCTGTATCTCGTTAGATGTAAACAGCTCCAGAATAAACAATCTGTATGTATTGAATTGCAAACTTTACGGTAATCAATCTTCAAACAGGAGATTTTAATTAAATCAGTTTCGTATCAGTTGTGGTATCGATAATTCAACCTTGCTTTGAGAAAATATTACTCGGATAGGATTCTGACTTTTACAGTGAAAATATCGGGCACACGGAAAATGCACTGTAATTAGTCGGCCAAAATTCTCCAGCCTGCTAACGAGAATGGGACTACTTTCCCTACAAATTTGCACAAAATTACTCTGCGACAGAATTTGTAGATCGCTTTGAACTGTTAAAAATACTCCAAATTAATTCAAATATTCTAGCGGGACTTACAAAAATTTGACGTCTTGTTAAATTTCTCCACAAATTACGACAAACCTTGTATAGGGTGTTCAACTAATAACAACAGGGGTTATTAAAGCTCATTTACGCCGTCGATTCAGACACCGACCGTATCAGCAATAATAATCTTTATACAGAATTTTCTATTCATCTTAACCGTTTCAAACACCGTCACAAGAGCAATAAAAATGTCTGTCACAGGAAAAACGACTACTGGGCACTCAAATGAACAAGCAAAGCAAGTTAAATATTTATATCTACTAACTTTACTGTCAAAATGTGCTAGAAATCCAACGATTTCGAACGGCGGTATAATTTAACAAATTACCACGACGGCTGTCTACGGACGAACCATGCTGGCTCGCTCGGCTTCAGAATCTGTAACTGGAAACTCAAAATTATTAAATTTGTTATTACAACGGCAAAACAGAGGAAAATTATTAATTCACTTTTGGGTAAGTATACGGAATTAGTCAACGGATTTTACTAGACTGGTTAATTTCAGGAACGGATTTTCAACACTAGGATCTTTGAAGAATACTCTTAAAAGAAGGCTGAAGAATATTTTCTGACTTTTGATGAAATCAAGAGCCAGGAAATAAAGTGATTTCAAATGGCCGCGCTGGCGGTTTTATACTGGCCAATTTTCGATTTCCGGTGTGCGCGCACCCCCCTCTGGTGTAGAGTGGGACGCGTGTTCTGGAACATTCCGCGTCACGGCTACGGCAGGTGTTTGTTGTTGGAGCTGGTCTTATCTCAAAATGTTGAACCTTCGTGTAATTGGTAATAAAACACCAAATATTGACTTTTCACCATATTGACTTCATTACATCACCTTTACTTATTTACAATTTATCAATTTATTTATATAAAAACATGAAAAATCGTTATCATAACGTTCTGTAGGTACAATTTAATTGCTCTACACATACTTGTTCTGCTGGGTTGGACGAACTAGTTAGCACAGTTAACACAAAATCTATTTTGTCTGTTTAGAATTACAGAGTTGGAGAGTATAATAAAGTATAAAATCTTTATACACCTCTTTATTAAGACATTTTTGATGTAATAGCAACATCCTGTTACACCGAAATATTTTTTTAGAGAATCATGAAGTTGGCAACTCGAACCTGAGCGACTTTGGTAGAATAACGTCGAAGTCAAGCGCCTCGGCCAATACTCTACTGCGATCCCCTACCAAAATATTTATCTTCTATTGTTCGAATTTGTTTTACTGGTAGGTCCAATCACGCACTAGGGAAACATGAAACAGTAAATGAAAAAGGCACAGAAAATCAACCAATCGTTCCGTTAATAATTAAGTAAGGAAAGTAAATGTATTCCTTCGCAATACAGTCACTCTGAAGCATATGAATAGGTAACAGGGCCGCAAAGTTGATGTAAACTCCTAATTTTCCTCTTCCTTTTTAGCTATTTCAAATAATTTTATTCTCGAAATCCGGTACTAATGGAAGTCAAAACGCGCACATACAGTTCGCATTAATTTTCTATTGTTGAAATAACTAGTTGAACAGATGTCATGAATATCTTGAACGTAACGAAATCACACTCGCCTTATAAAAATGAGTATTGCAAGGACAATTACATGCTAGTGTTAGATGTTGATAGATTTAAACGAAGAACAAACTGAAAAATGGCACAACTGATATCTGCGATCTATTCAGGGAAAGTATATCAAATTCATCAACCTGGTTAATGTTTTCGTTAGAGAGTGCTTTATCTCTTACGAGCCGTAGCGACCTTCTCTTCTATGTCTGTGTTGCGCCTTTAGAGTGTCACAGACATAGAGGACCTACAGCTTAACGTGGGCTCCGAACCATGGCAAGTGTAAACACTTCTGCTCCAGAGAAGATTTACTAGGCAGAATACCTCTCTTTTTTCCTGACAACTACTAATACTAAAAAGCCGTAAACGTGAAAAACGTTGCTTCGAAGAAACTAAATAAAGCACAAAAAAATGTATACACCGTGTAACTAAAATATAGCTAACTTAGAGTTTTTTTAGCAATAAACAAATAGTACAAATGAAAGCAGTAGTTCGATATTTCAACTTCCTATAGATTTGTACCCTATAGTTAAAGCCAAAACAAAACCTGCTCAGTTAAGCTAAATAATAAAGTTTTCTGGCAGTCCAGAAGGGTTATTTTAGTTTTTCTGTTCTGAATGACATTGAATTGCAACTAATGAAAGTCATAGTAAAATAACAGTTGTCTTAAAAGACATTCAGTATCGAGTAGTATAGAGTAAATAGCTACTCTAATAAGTTTTATATCTGCTAAATAGTTGTTGCATCAATAGCAGTCTTGCTTGTGTATATTCTCTCTTATTTCTGTTTCAGTTTGCTTAAGCTTAGAATTTCTAATATAAATTTAAAGTTGTCATATTTCCTGATGGTAACATAATGTGTCAAATACCTGTTTTTTAATTCGTATGCCGGTATGCGAAGTTTACCAAAGAGCATAGGGATCATCAAAATGTTTGTAGTTTTGAGGAATAAACACAGTTTAGAACCTCTAGAACTTCAAAGTATGTTAAATTACAAGACGCTGGCAGGCTGTCACGTAATGTGTTATGTGCTAAGAGTCTAAGCTACAGGCGGGCTTTATACAAAAACAACCACTTTACCTCTAGGCAGGTTGTATTAAGGCATTTAAGATGTTTGAACTAAAGCCTAACCCATCCGAAAACTAGTTTACAGATGTAAAGATATACAGCCACACCTGCACATGTTGGTGGTTGTCCAGTGCCAGTAACATCCTAGTGAACTGGTCCTAGTATAAGTGCGTGTTTGTATACTTTTTTAGCCTGACTACTTAACATGAAAATCAGGTTTACATATGAATAATCTGCATTTTGGACAAACATGGAAGAAAGTCCTCCAAAGAATAGATGAGCTCTAGTACTTAAATGCAGCTTTACTTAATAATAAACTTGGATTTATATTTTATACATGCTTCAAGGCTTTGCTGCCTTCACCCTCCAATTAACACACCCTACAAACCACAATCATAATTGGAATATATGTGTCAACTTCACTTGTTAGTTCGTTCTGCTTGGGAGATCTTATTAAGTTTCTAATTCTACTTTGTTTTTTTTTAATTGATCACGGATGATTAGACAGTTACAAATTACAATTGTAAAAATTAAATTTCAGAAATCCATACTTTACTTTCGCCTTATTGTTATTATCAAGCAGCAACCAAAAACGTAACAATATAAAACACATTTTCGTGTTTAACTGCTTTACATATTTGAGATGCCAGGTATTATTTCGCCAAGTGTTAATGTATGCAAATGTGTGGTAACCCGCGTAATAAACGTCTGAATGTTTCATGAGATGTGAAACCCAGGTCTGCCATTGCAATATAACTCTCATACTCATTTAATTATTTACGTGTTAATCCTGTTACTGAACTGATTTTGTGTTGTACCATATTCGCAAAATTTGGAACGGCTTCAAAAGCGAAAAGTTAATAATTTAGTGGACAGTGATTTTTGAATGTCCCCAGCTTTACGCATAAACGTTAATCACGGTTCTCCAACCACGCAAAGGAAGACGCTATTTTTAAAATGCGTCGACTAATTGTGTTACAAAAGAAAAACAGCTTTTCAATTATGTTAAACTGTTTTAATAAAACCTATGAAAGAAACTCAACTAACAATATATTCTCCATAAATTTATATTTTTTTATCTAGATATTAATTCTGTATGCCTCCCGTGCGACTCAACTTTTTCGTTTTCACCTACATAACCAAAGTTAACCCTAACTGTCCACAACATGATCATTTCTTAACTTGGAAAGATGACTTACCTGGGGTAACTTAGAGGTATTCTTTATGCATCCGTAGTGCTTACCAAAACTACAGTAACCGTTACGTTCAACTTAAGGTAGTAAAATAATTAACTTTATCACAACTAAAAAGGTTTATTTTTGACTAACTTTCAGGTGCACATTATAGCTACGTATTTTTAAAGCGACCTATAGTGGTTATATTTCGGTTACATACTGTATAACAGGTTTTAAAAGTTAATAGAAAGATACTTGTAAATACCTGATAATAGTTGTACATATCGTTGTGAACAACTAAGTATATTATTTTTATATTTCCTGGGGTTTTTTCTTAAGCCGTTAGCATTTGCAAAGCATGGGCAATAGTCATACTCTTCAAAAAGTAGCATCCAATTTCAGTTACATTCCCAAGTTTAATGTGTGAATCCTTTCCAATAATTATTAAGGTCGGTGTTTCTTTAATACTATTAAATTTAATTGAATATTTTAATGTGACAAGAACGGCTAGTTGTAATTTGTAGGTTAAGCTCTTGGTGGTTGGTGTAACAACGTTGGAATGCAACTAGAAGGGTCTGTTCGATGATGGTGACACACCATCATTATTGGATTAGGCTGGGTCGGTGCCGATCAAATGTTTAAGCTACAGGGATCGAATATTATCCAAATAAACAATTTGTATGTTATACTTTCGTTAATATGACTTATTTTATAATTTCAATTACATTTACATCGAATCCCTTCTTATATTTGATATAATTTATGCATTTTTGCACTTAATAATCCTGGAAAGATTTCTGATAAATTGGTTTACCTCATTGTATTAAAATTTAATTTATGTTATATATTTTCCTGAAACTTTATAAAAGAAGGCCAATTACAAAATATTTATCTGTTAAAAAGTGCAGGGGATAGCTTACAAATTTCTTCAGGAAATTTTGCTTTTCATAATCTTTACCAAATTTATATAAAACCAAGGAAATTTTAGAAATAATTATAGTTTACCCTACGTGAAGTGAATATTGTTTAAAATTTTTGGGTCGATTAGTCCCAATGTAATACCAGACTGTATTTGTTGGTTAATATTTTTTGGTATAGTCGTTTTTCTATATTATATTTTAGAAGTTAGTTGGGGAGCGAAAATTAATT
>JABXWE010062041.1:0-10524 GCA_014611495.1 Limonius californicus
TTCGAATTCAAAAACTTGTTCTAATTTTTGGGTTCTGCGCATCGATCGGGAATTTTCGGATCTCGGACCGCAGTCAGTTGGATTAGCTAGAGAAGGATTTCTATTCTCAAGTAGTGCAGACTTGAATTTTTAATTAAGGTCGTTACGACACGGAAGATTATTCCAATTTGTGAATTTTCAAGTGATTAGGGGAAGTTTAAACACGGTAGTGTGATAGTAAATTTTTCCCTGGGAGTATCCTAATTTAGTGCACTGAGGAGAGTTTTTCTTTCTGCCAATTTAACATCTTATGGCAAGCAAATACCAGCCGGGAGAGTGGGAAAAAATCCGGAACTGATGGCATTTATAACAACGTGGAAAATTTCAAGAGCTCGATAATTTCAGCCTAGAAATTCCAGTGCAGAACCGTCGGCTTGGCATGAGTAGCAGATGGTCGTATAGCGAGTACTTCGGATAAAGAAAACCTACGTTCAAGGTTTGTGAGTCTACTTTTTACCTTACCTGCGTTGGGTTGATAAGTTCATGGAATTTCTAGAACTATACAAAAACGAATAACAGCAACTCGTTTAATTGCGTAGTCATATTTATATTGAAATATAATAAATATTCGACAAAATTTTTGTATTTAGTTAAATATTTTATTTGGAAACATTCTTGTTCATATTTAAATCACTTTTGTATATTGAGAATTTGTTAAATGGTCGACAGATTACGAGATTAACTTTCTGATTTAAAGTTCAAACGAAAGGGGGAATTTTGCATATATTTATAATTATCCGTGCGTTATGCAACTTGGGGTTGTGATCATGATTTTTTTTATGCTCCATTCATTAGTGGCAAATTGATCTGTCAAAATCTATATATATATACTTTTGCTGTATTGGTTAATTGATTATTATATATTGAAAATCTGTATATTACAATTGTGTTTCATTCTGTCTCGAAAAATAAGTTTAATATTACCAAGCAAGGTAAGTTCGCATCCAGGAAGGTTCCTGTTTACCAAAAGTTATCTTCGAGGAGGAAAGGGTTCTTTTTTAAACAGGTGGCGCCTAGGCTTACATCGAACCACCCTTCTTCGACTGTAGCTAGTCGAACCCTTGTCCTTGATACCTGGACCTTGCTTAGAAATTGATACTTCGCTTTTGTGTGTATAAAATTATTTTGTTGTCGCCGTCGTATAACTAGGCGTCACAACGTTAGGATGCATGAATAATTAGATCAAAAATAGCGTGGTTGAGTAGTATCCAAAGAGGAATATCTGAGCGTAACTTGATCCTGGTGATTGGAATGGTCGAAAAAGATGGCAAACGGGAATCACAGGGCGCAGCAGAACGGCATGAAACGGAATTATATATACAGAGTGTCTCTAAATTGCCTTAAAAGATTCAAGTGAACTTTTTCTACAACCGATATAGACCTCAAAATTGCAAACAGGAACTTCCTATCGCGTTTAGTTTAAGAATCTGAAACTTGGCAACACTGTGATTTGCAGCTCGAAGTACTACATGGCTTGGATGTCTTCTATTAGGAAAACGCTGAGCGTAAACCCTAGCAGCCTCATTGCAGTTTCCCTCACATTCCGCAAGAATCCAAATCATATCCACGTATACTCGTTTATAGCATACGCCATGATGATGGTCAAGACACAAATGAACTCAATAACACCCATTAAAGGCGAATTTAATGCAGAATTCGTAATGTCAATTCAAAATTGATTTACTTGACACACGTGTCGAAACGCAAACAACAGATGTTCGAAATTTTTATCACAGTACCCATGCACCTGCATTGTTGTGAAATCGTACTTTTACCAAAAGTATAATTTTTAACAGTACTTCCAAACTAAATTGCTAATTCAATGTTAATTAGCGGTTTTGAATTAATTTAAGTTTCATCATTAAGCAAATACATGTTTTACTTAATTTCTTATAACCGTTTAGGTATATTCTGCACTAAAGGTATGACACCATCGCATAAGAAAACTAAGCTGCGGAGCAAATTTTTTCTTGCAGTTTTGTCTTAAGAATCCTTAGGAAAAAGTTTACCTGAAGCTTTTAAGGCAAATTAGGGACACCCTGTATATATATATAATATATTTAAAGTGGGTAGTACAGCATTTATTATATTATCGGGATGACTCAGTGGTAGAGAGGCAAGCTTTGGATGTAATAGTCTAAACGCTTCCCGATTCGAATCTCTCCAGGGTCGGAAATTTTTTTAATTCCCTGGGTGGTCGGTACTGGGTCCCGATCTCCATTTGCCATTGGGGATCAAATTAATGGCACTTCTCGTATTACGGTCGCATTAGAGGAGTAACAAGACTATAAACAAAAACATTCCCACACAACAGGCAAGCCAAGCACGGTTACGCACCAACACGGTAACCCGCAGAGTCGGGCCCTGTTGTGCATAGAACAAACTAGCTTAGCCTTGCCCCACAACGCGCAAGCGATACAAACGAGGATCATGATAATAATAATAATAATAAATTAGTTAATCACTGTTTGCTGGTTAAACTTAGTAGGGGTTATCCCAATAGTTTTTAAGTTATTATTAAGCGAAATTATTTGGTAGTTTTGATTGTAACTTCTTTAGTTTCAGAGAGAACTTGCTTGCAAAAAATGACAGAGAAAATATATAGAAACTATACGGAAGCAGGAAGAACTAATCTATGGAGTATTAAGGAAAAGGAAGTACAATTATAAAACTATATTTGTTTAGAATGTAGTATAACTTCAATTACTTACGTTTACAAACATCAAATCTTTTTATGCGCATTATTCGAAACAATACGAAATTGATATTAAAATGGTAGTTCTAATAAGAACTGTATTTTTTAGAGAAGAACCAGATGCAACTGGAATATAGGCAAAAATACAAATAACTAATTTTCTAAACTTCAAATTAGGTTTAATTGAATTGGTCAACGCGGTAGCTCCAATTAAATAGTTGAAAAAGATAATATTTTTTGTCTACTTCCACCACACAGTATAATTTCATAATTTCCTTTTTATTAACTTCGACATCGAGCTCCCTCTCTACATTATTACTGAATATTATTTAGTACTGTTGTGTTCGTTCTTTGTTTAGTTTGTTGTTATAAGTGTCAATGGTTTTGTTTAAATAAGCATTGGCTAGTATTAGGCAAATTCAGGAGTGTTAATAGAAACTGCTTCTTGACAATATAAACATAGATCATTGTAAATCAGATAAAATACCAAATAGACAATCTGCTTGGTATACTAACTTCAATAACAAAGTTATTTATGTTCCAAATCAAAAACAACATGCAAGACACCACAATCGAATTAAAAGGATCGGATCTAGAATATATGATTGTTCATTGTAGCGATTTTGTGCCTGTATTTTTATGGAAATTCATTAATGTGCTAGAAAGTCAAAATTTTCAAGGATTTGTAAAACGACGAAATTTTGAAATCAGGCGGTTTTAAAATATCGTTTGCAAACATTTTGGTTTCAGATCAATATTCCAGATTCTATAAAAACTAGTGCAATAGTTTATCTGCTGTAGTAAGATAGTTTTAACTACTCTTCGTTCAATAACATTAAAAAAGAGTTATTTAAGTTTCACGAAAACCATATATCTTGACATTAAAAAAGTTAGTAGGCCATGCTGTAATAACAGCTCCGATAATTTTAATACCGGTTCAATCGAAAATTGTCTATTTCAAAGTAAGAAATGACCATTTTAAAGTCATCTGTAAACTACGAGTATCAGCTCTTGGAATTGCTTTCACGTGAAGCATGCTGAAAATACTGAAATGTGTAATTTATGATCTTATAAAGCACTTAACTTATTGTTATATAAATCGTTACTCTACCAAGGATTACATTAATATATAATGCCAAGGAAATGCAGTTTAGAAGATGCACTTTCATGAATAACCAAAAATGTTAAGATCATAAAACAGTTTGCCATTTCTCACGTTATATATGGATATACGGCTGCATTGCAGTAATAAAATAACAGGAAGAAAATAGAAGAGAGGTTCTTGTGTAAATGCAATACTTTATTAATTAAAATTATGAAACTTACCTACAATATTGGAAAAGCTTAAACAAATGATATAGATATATATTTTGCCACAATAGCGGTAAGTGATTGTAATTTCTACTGATCACATAAGCATATAAACCAAGCCACTGGTTTGATAAGAATAGCCAATGTAACCAATAACTCCCAAAACATTCTTTCGTCATAACCTCTGACTTGTTCAAAATTTTTCATCACAACGCCTGTTTAATACGATCACAACCCCTTAATTTTAGTGTAAAACGTGTTGTATCAGCTGATTATATTTTCTATTGGACATAACTTTCAAAATGTGGAGTTTATTTAAGACAACTCTCAACTGCTTCCGTGATCGTAATGCACGAAAGAATAACAACTCTCAGTTGTGACCATTGGGGGATGTGATCAGATTCTACAAACACACCACCTTCAACACTAAAATTACGGAAGCCTTTGGAGGTTGTGATTAGGTTGGAAATCGTGATCAAACTGACGGTTATGATGGAAATATGCTTTAAGACTTACGATCTTGTAACGGGTTGTGATCAAAAGAGTGACTAGGAAGACACAATCATGTGGCCAGTCAATATAAAACAAATTTGGAGTTGTGTTCATTGTACGATATGATCAGGTTCCACACATCATGTTCGATACTAAAACTACGAAAACTTTTGTGGTTGTAAAGTGAGTGTTTTGATTGAAAATACTTTTGATAGTTATGATCATATTGGGTGTTGTGAGTAAAATAGCGACTAGTTAATGTTACAGTTTATATGAAAAATTTTGACGTTATGGTCATTAGACGCCATGATCAGATTTAACACGTCTTGTTATATACTGAAACCACAAAAAGCTTTTGAGGGTTGCGATGAGATTGGCAGTTTGGATTGATAATATCTTCCCTCATTATGATCATATTGTGTTCCAAATAGTGACTAGTTGGATACAATCATGTAGGCACAGTCTATAGGAAAAATTTTGAGGTTGTGACTATTAGACGATAAGACCAGGTAACAGGTTCTGCACATCATGTTCGATACTAAAACTACGAAAACTTTGGTGGTTGTAAAGTGAGTGTTTTGATTGAAAATACTTTTGATAGTTGTGATCATATTGGGTGTTGTGAGCAAAATAGCGACTAGTTAATGTTACAGTTTATATGAAAAAGTTTGACGTTATGGTCATTAGACGACATGATCAGATTTAACACGTCTTGCTATATACTGAAACCACAACAAGCTTGTGAGGGTTGCGATTAGATTGGCAGTTTGG
Organism: Limonius californicus; assembly: GCA_014611495.1. Lineage (NCBI taxonomy): Eukaryota > Metazoa > Arthropoda > Insecta > Coleoptera > Elateridae > Limonius > Limonius californicus. The sequence continues at coordinate 5,309 of JABXWE010062041.1, forward strand.
ATTGAGAATATCTTCCAACATTATGATCATATTGTGATCCAAATAGTGACTAGTTGGATACAAATCATGTAGGCACAGTCTATAGGAAAAATTTTGAGGTTGTGACTATTAGATGATAAGATCAGGTTCTGCACATCATGTTCGATACTAAAACTACGAAAACTTTGGTGGTTGTAAAGTGAGTGTTTTGATTGAAAATACTTTTGATAGTTATGATCATATTGGGTGTTGTGAGCAAAATAGCAACTAGTTAATGTTACAGTTTATATGAAAAATTTTGACGTTATGGTCATTAGACGACATGATCAGATTTAACACGTCTTGCTATATACTGAAATGAAACCACAAAAAGCTTTTGAGGGTTGCGATGAGATTGGCAGTTTGGATTGATAATATCTTCCATCATGATGATCATATTGTGATCCAAATAGTGACTAGTTGGATACAATCATGTAGGCACAGTCTATTGGAAAAATTTTGAGGTTGTGACTGTTAGACGATAAGATCAGGTAACAGGTTCTGCACATCATGTTCGATACTAGAACTACGAAATCTTTTATGGTTATAAAGTGAGTGTTTTGATTGAAAATACTTTTGATAGTTATGATCATATTGGGTGTTGTGAGCAAAATAGTGACTAGTTAATGTTACAGTTTATATGAAAAATTGTGACGTTATGATCATTAGATGACACGATCAGATTTAACACGTCTTGTTATATACTGAAACCACAAAAAGCTTTTGAGGGTTGCGATTAGATTGGCAGTTTGGATTGAGAATATCTTCCATCATTATGATCATATTGTGATCCAAATAGTGACTAGTTGGATACAAATCATGTAGGCACAGTCTATATGAAAAATTTTGAGGTTGTGACTATTAGACGATATGATCAGTTTCAACACATCATGTTCGATACTAAAACTATTAAAACTACAAAAACCGTTGGGGTTTTGATTGAAAATACCTTTGATCATTATGATATTGGGTGTTGTGATCAGCATAATGACGAGTTGGATACTATCATATGCACAGTCAATATGAAAAATTTTAACGTAGTGATCATTAGACGATACAATCAGGTTTCTCACATCTTGTTCAATACTAAAACCTTTGGGGGTTGTGATCAGATAGGGTGTTGTAATGAGAATATCTATTTATCAAACTTAAGGTTATGATGAAATTGATCTTTGGAGTTCATATTGGGCGTTGCGATCAAAACAGTGATTTGAGCTATATTATGATATAGACACAATCAATACGGAAAATTTGGGGGTTGTGATCATTAGACGAGATGTTACAGGTTACGTTCAACACTAAAATAGAAAAAAAAATAAAGCAGATGTGATTAAGAATACCTTTGGGAATTTCGATTAAATTAAACCGATTGATTGAAGTACCCTTTAAGAGGTATGATCATATTGGGTGTTGGAATCAAAATAGTGACTAGTTGGATACTATAATATGGGCAGTCAATATGAAAAATTTGAGGATCATTAGATCATTAGAAGATATAATCAGGTTTCATACATGATGTTTGATGGTAAAACCTTGGGATGATGTTATTAGACGGGACGCTATGAATGAATACATTTGAGAGTTTTAATCAAATTGAAGTTTATGATAAATTTCCGTTTTAGATCTTATATTGGGTGTTGCAATTAGAATGGTGACTTGATCTATATTATCATGTAGATGTAATCATTTTGGACAATTTGGGGTTGTGATCATTAGGAGATATGATTAGCTTTTACACAGCACGTTCAGCACTACAACTACAAAAACCTTTGGGGTTTTGATCGGGACTACTTTTGGATATTTTAAACCAACTTAAGGTTATGATCATATTGGGTGTTGTGATCAAAATAGTGAAGGGTAATGTCATGTGGACACAGTCAATACGCAAAATTGAGGGATTGTTATCATTAGATGATTCAATACTATGTTTTGGGATTGGTGATCAGACTGGGCGTTATGAATGAGAATACCCTTGAGAATCTCAATCCAATTGAAGGCTATGATAAAATGGGGTGTTGTGATGAAAACAGTGACTTGAGGGATACCATCATATAGTCAGGTTGTTTACATCCCGGGCAACACGTTGAACTATACAAACTCTTGACATGTATAATTATGTTTTGATTACGTTGGGGATTCTAACCAATGTACGCATTGAAGATTATGATTACATTGGGGATACTGATGAAAGCAACTCGTATGGACTCAATAATTATGAAAAACTTTTATAATCACCCAAAACTCGCAAAAGTAAAATTAAAGGTGCACGTAAAAAATTTAAATTCTCATTATAAGGTAATACAGAAAATGAGGAAGTAAATAATAACGTTCTCATATCATTATTCCTGGATCACGCATAAAACCAGTGCTATAACGGAAGCCTTACAAAGTTCCTTGTAAATGAATGAATGGAATAATAATTAAGCTGGGCAATCAACAGTAACAAAGAAAATCTTGATCGTAATCTTGAATAGAAAGCAATTTATATGATGATTACTATGAAATACAAATTAATGGAAGATGTGTAACAACTTCTTTAATTTAAGATATACTGTTCCTGAAACAGTAAAGGCAAATAATAGAGAATTAGACGTCCATTAAATTTTTTTGTAATTATATTAAGATTGAATGAGGTATAGCATACAATTACGTGTGGTAAATTGATATCCACTTATTTAACAGAAAGATGAAAACAAGATGAATTAGAAAATCAAGAAAATTGCCCTAAGGTTCGATAGTTTTTTATTAGCTACATAATAGCGCGATTTTGCAATAAGCAGCAGATAATACGTTCAGATCTAGGTTAGTTTTCCGGTGAGCCAGATAATTGAGACTTTAAGACGCACGGATAGTATAATGTAATCGGTAACCAGATATTATCACACGATGATGAGGCTGTGTAGTTTTATGTTTGTATAATAGGATTTTAATCTGTTTATCTAACCTATTATTATTCCCTGTGGCTAGAAAAACCCATAATGGTTCATTTCAGAAGCGTTTAAGAGCTTTCGATGGTCTGTATGCATCAGAAGTTTTGCTATTTTTTCTTCTTCTTCTGATCATAAGCCAAAGTTAATTTCCTTTTTAAAGGGCGCAAACTGTTCGGAAAATAGAGAGGGTGTCCCAATTAAAAGAATCCACCCTAGTAGTGACTTTGACTTTGTAAATGACCAAATTTGATCAAATCGGCGAGACCCGTCAAGGCGTACACATCTTTTACCATGTAAGTCATCTACCCTACTTCATCCCCCTAGAATTCACTACCAGCAACACCAAAATTTTAAATAATCCCACAGAATGAAATCTACTGGGGTGAGATTTGGTTGCTTGCCACTCCACAGAATCTATTCTACCGATACATAGCTCAGGAAACATCCTATTCAGAAACCGTCTGACTGGGGCAACTAATGAAAAGACTCCATTCTGTCGAAAGAATAATTCATGTTCAAGAAGATTCTCGTCACGTGAATCCTAAAATTACTGAAATACTGAAATCAGACGAGGAATTTTTACGAACATGATTATTCTTTCAACAGAATGGGGTTCTTCCTCATTATGTTGTCCCAGTCAGACAGTTTCTGGATAACAAATTTTCTGAGCAATGAATCGGTAGAAGAGGTCCTGTGGAGTGGCCGCCAAGTCAGCTGATCTAACCCCACTGGAGTTGATTCTGTGGGGTCCCTAAAATCTAAGATCTATGTTACTCAAGCAAATTCTCTAAAAGAATTAAGAGCCAGATTAATCAGGAGTGTCGTTCATGAATGCCCGAAATTATCAATAATGTACGACATTTCCTTGAAAATCGATTGTACTGTTCTGTGGAAGTTGGTGGTGCATACTTTGAATATTTATTAAAATATCCTTTTGAAATTTTATATTTTAACCCTTTCAATACGCATCCGAAACTTCAAAATACAATTTCTCAAATACGAATCAATAGAATTGCAAAAAAATTTAGATTATACAAACAGCAGATAACGTTTTCAAACGACATATCAGTCAACACCCCTGTTACTTAACATTTTGGGATTGGTGGTGGTGAGGGCTATAGGGATGAAATAGGGTAGGTGACTTACATGGTAAAAAAGATTTCCCCCTTCAAACTACTGTTGACCTGTCTCGCCGATTATTTCAATTTTGATAATTTACCAAGTTATTCAGGGTGGACTGTTTAGTTAGAACACCCTGTATAGAGTAAGTGTTTTTGGTGAATACATACAGTTTAAAGGTTTTGCAAAACTCAACACCTTGGCTTCTCCAACGTTCTGGGCAATATGCATTGTAATTTCAGCGTTTTACCTGCAACAAACAAAAATCTATTAAAAACACAAATAAAAATGTATCCAATATACTTTTAGGAGTTACATATACAAAGTGTTGGTCAACTAAGTGCGGATTTAAAACAGTTGAGTTTTTACATTTCATGCTTTAAAACCTAGAGGGCTTTCCACGGAAAGTTGAACACGAGTAATCAATTCAATTAGAGCTTAACAATCAACAACAACTACAATAAAATATCTCTCAGATATTATTAATATCTGTAAATGAAATCGTAGTATTGTTTAAATAGAATTCCTGATTTTACATGGACAACAAAATTGCAATGCAGACAACAGAGAAATTATGTAAAGAAATAATTGTTTCATTCATTCGTTGGTATCAGGTCGCACTAACGCCTCTGACTTGATCTAAAGACTATCATCGTGGTAGCCGAGACCGACGGCTTTAGCGTGCCCTCCGAAGCACGGCCGGACGCTGTTGTTGTACCACCAAACGAGCCACCCATTCGTATAGTGACCCGGGCCTATGTTGCTTAACTTTGGTGGCCGTTTAACGAATACGAAGTTTCTTCTGCATAATTTAACTGTAGCACGCCTGCCTATGAAACGTAAGGGTGAATTGTGTAATACTAAAAAATATATTTATTATTATCACTTCTTTAAATATTTTATTTGTATTATTAAGCATGGTCTAGAAATGACCCTATAGTGCTGTAATGTTGGTTGCCTATATAAAATAAGGTTACTAATTTAGCATCTAGTTGTTTCAAACGAGAGTACCAGGGTATTTATTATAACAATCCGTAGTAGTAATACAAACAAGATATCCGTTTTATAACAAATTCGAAATTTCAGATTATATTTTCAAGCTGGTACACATGCAGAGCTACTGACATCGCGCTTCAAAAATTTTTTAAA
>JABXWE010062055.1:0-14464 GCA_014611495.1 Limonius californicus
TTGATTTTGTCGCTAAGTTGTTGCAACAAATTGGCATAGTACTCGCCATTTATTGTTTTCCCCTTTTTTAAGTAGTTGACCAAAATAACTGCAAGAGAATCCCAAAATACGGTTGCCATAACCTTTCCTACTGAGAAAACCGTTTTTGCCTTCTGTGGTGGCGGAGAACCTTTGTGTGTCCATTGTTTGTACTGTTCTTTGGTTTCGGGAGTATAATGGTGGACCCAGGTTTCATCGTCGGTATGAAACGGCGCAAAAATCCTTCGGATTGTGGCGAAAACGTGCCAAAAGGTCGCGAGAAACACGCAACCGATTCAGTTTTTGCTCCGGTGTAAGCAACCGCGGCACCCAACGCGTCTAGTATATTTTCAATTCCAATTCTTCAGTTAAAATTCTATGCACACTGTCAATTGAGATACCCACCCACTATGTCTGCTATCTCGCGCACTTTTACTTGACGGTCATCCAATACGATACGGTGGACTTATTCAATCATATCCGGGCCAGTAGCAGTTTTTGGACGTCCACTACGGGGTTCATCATTTGTGTTCACACGACCACGCTTAAATTCGGCAACCCAGTTTTTAACCATTGAAAACGAAGGAGCGGATTCCAATAGTGTTGAATCCAGCTTTGCTTTGATTTCGGTTGGTGTTAAGCCTTTCAAATGAAAGTACTTTTTCACTGCGCTCAACCCAGTTTTTTCCATTGTATACAAAACCACACGGGACGTTCACTTTGGCGTACTGTCAAAATCAGACTAATTGACAGATCGCTCTGTACTGTCATATTTAATCTAATAAAGGATAGTTCTACAGAATGGTAAAGAAGATTCCTCCGAAATCGCGCCATCTCTGTGTTAGGCCACGTATCGAACAATCCTCGTAATACGAAATAAAGTTTCTAACAAAAGTTTCCTATCAAGTTATTTGCCACAATTTGGCCTTTTTTATTTTTTTCGATTGTCATATGTTTTAGCAACGACGTCATCAACATTTTTTTTAAATGGCAACCTATACTTTCTATGGCATGACCAGTTAGTGCTTTTTATTCTCTATACAGCCATGTAAAAATATCATACATTTGCATAATAAAAATTTCAAGAACAATCACGATAAACATTTATTTTTGTCACTGGCACCATTCTTCTTCAGGTACACTTATTGCAAGATAAACAAAAAACAATAGCAGGTCCACAAATTAGTAATAGTTTCAAATCATTTTTAACATCAATTTAAGAAAGCAAATGTTCAACCTGTTCGTCATTCACTGTCTGACAGTGTGCAATATGGTCAGAAAATCCTCGAACTGCATTTTGAATTGTAGTAGGTGATATTGCTCGTATATGCTCGTGGATACAAATTTTTAGATTTTCCAAACTGTCTGGTCTGTTTGTATACACTGTACTTTTAAGAGGGCCCCATAAAAAGAAGCGGGTTTAGATCCGGATATCAGGCTGGCCACTCAATATGTCCTCTTCTTCCTATCCAGATATTTGTAAAAATTCCATCTAAATATTGACGAACATGAATGCCATAATGAGGTGGAGCACCATCTTGCTGCAACCAAATTCTATCGTTCGGCTTGTCCTGATTTTGTGCATTTGGAAATAAAACAGCTAACGCGGGAACAAGTTCAAACCTCAAAGTATCCAAATACCGATCAGCATTTAATGTGCCATCAAAGAAAAAAAAGACCAAAAATTCTGTCTCCTGTAATTCCTGCCTATACGTTTACTTTTTGGGGATACTGTGTGTGTAATTCTTCAATCTAATGTGGGTTATGTCGCGACCAATAACGGGAATTGTGCCGATTTGCAGCTTCATTTAAAGAAAATATGGCTTCGTCGGAGAAGATAATAGAATTCACAAACTGTAGGTCGTTATGGCACCTGTTCATCATTTCTTCACAAAACTGAAATCTATCAAAATTATGTTCTAATAATTCTTGAACAAGTTTAACCTTATAAAGATGAAATTTTTCTATATGTAAAATATTCAGTACAGTTCCTTGACTAACATTATTATCCAGGGCTAATTGTCGAGTTGAAGTATGAGGATTTTCGGAAACTGTAAGCACAATGTCCAATATTTTATCGTCTGTTGCTATTTTTGGACGGCCAATTTTATCCAAATCTTTGACGTGGCCCATTCCTCTAAATTTTCTATTAATTTTGGTTACACTGGACCGCGTAACAGGTTCACGGTTTGGATGTACAATATTTAATAAAGCGCACACATCGTCGTGAGTTCTTTTTTATCACTGTACCTGATCATCATCAAAATTTCGATAGTTCAGTTTCTGTTAAACGTACCATGATTAGAAATTCGTATTTAACACAGGACACAGACTAAATTTTAATCACGTATTAATGCTAACTGTCACCGAATTGACATTACAGATTTGCATTTGTTCACTTTTAAACATTCTCCAACAATTACCTGCTATTGTCTTTAGTTTATCTTGCAATAAGTGTACCTGATGAAAAATGTTGCAAGTGATAAAAATAAATGTTTATCGTGATTGTTCTTGAAATTTTTATTATGCAAATGTATGATATTATTACATGGCTGGTCATGCCATATAAAGTATAAGTTGCCATTTAAAAAAAAATGTCGATGACGTCATCGCTAAAACATGATAATCGAAAAAAAATGAAAAACTAAATTGTGGCAAATAACTTGATAGGAAACTTTTTTTCGTAAAGTTATTATTTAAGGCTGTAGCATCGATGTTCCTTACTTTTTATTCACGCTGTATATGAATTAACAATGTATGCTTAGCCTAGTGATAGAATTCATTTGTTGTTACTAGCAATTACCATTCATTGATAACAGTAAGTGATGAGTATGTTGATATGAATCCTATCTGTAAAGAAATAAGAATGAAGAAAAAATTCTTGTGAAAAATGTAAATTGATACATAGCGTTAACCACTGGCGGCTTGTACTAAAGGGCACAAGGGCACGTGCCCACCCAACCATCAAAATAAACACAGAAAGAAATTCGCATGTAATTCAGTGCATTATTTTAATTTCATTATTTTAACGATGGTATCAAATTTTCCTTCCGCACCACAAGCGCGGCTAACAGCCTCAAAACTATTTTCCGGGGAACGCTCTGTTTTGTTCCCCATGTAGAGGTGATTCGGTTGGCTATCGGTTATCTTCGCTATACGCGATATAATCGGCGAATGGGGCACCGAGCGAAGCGTTCCCCATTTAAAGTCAACGTTTGACTTTCGACCGTAGTGTTTTGTTTTCGCGCAATCGCGCGTGTGAATTCAAAGACGAACGTGACGTTTTTTCAATGATGGAGGTTAATTGCGTGCAAAATCTTTAAAAAAACCCGCTATCATTTGAGGTAACAAATAAACTGTTTTGTTTTATGTGCTTAATTTTTAAGAAAGAGGTTAGTGCGTGGAATAAACAAGGGGTGAATGATTTAAAACACATTGCAGAGAGGGCAAAGAAACACAAATCTTCCGTTTCTCACATGAATGCGTGCATGGATTTTAGTGTTTTAGGCAAAGTGGACATCCGTGAACAATTAGAGGGTGCTTATTTGCGACATAAAATTAAGTACAACGAAGACCTGGAAAAAAATCGTCATATTTTGCGCCGGTTAATTATGTGTATTAAATTTTGCGGCGCCTTTGAACTGGCGTTGCGAGGTCACGATGAGACATTAAGGTCAGAAAATCTAGGAATTTATGTAGGAGGGTTAATCAACTTTGCTGCCGAATTAGACGCTGTGCTTGCAATACATATGAAAGGTTCAGAAGTGTTTAAAGGCGTCTCAAAAACTATTCAGAACGAATTGCTAGATGCAATGTTGCAAATTTACAAGCAGGAAATATTAAAAGAAATTAAATCTGCAAATTTCATTGCTTTGGAGGCCGATGAAACTACAGACACTTCTAATCATCAGCAAATGGTTGTTATTATTCGATACGTGTTTAATGGACACATTTTTAAACGTTTTTGTCTTTGGTATAGGCATGCATTTCCACAAAAATATTTTGATGAAACTGTGAAATCTTATGTCCTTATGTCCTATGTTGGACAGTGTAACATTGAAAAGTGAACTTTCAGCAATATATGAGCGCGATGACATGTGTGACGTAGGTGGTATTTTGCCACTTTTAGTGACTGAACGCATTGGCGGTCCTATCAACAGAAAAGAAGTTCGTCCAGTCTATTCCGGATTTTGACAACAAAGTCATAGACGTCTTTTCCACCATGAAAAATAGGAGAATGGATTTGATGTACAAATAAGTGGACGCGACTGCCTCCCTGGACTTTCCCATACTGGAAACTGTTCATATCATCTTTATTCAACAGTAGAGTTATTTTCCTCAAAACGGTTGTTCAAGTGCTATCCTAAAACCTTGCCTCGTAACGAATAGACTTACAAGGCTTGTAAGAAGTCCCGCCAAATATCTGCGGTGCCCCTTAATTTCCTTTTAATATGCAACCAGGAATACTTCATTCTCTACTATATACGTCGCGCGGTCTAACTAGTACCGATCGCTATTGCTACCGAGGTAAAATTTTCTAAGTCCCTGGAAATTATATTTTGTAGGGCATAAAAAATCGATTTTTTTATTTTCGCGGAAAAAGATTCTTTGACGCAAAGAAATTACAACCGTTAGAATAAAAAAAATATTTTTCTAAAAAAGAGGGGGGAGGGGGCCGGTGCGCTTACATATATCCACGATTGTAATATTTATTTACATATTCATATGCTCCATTACGTACTAAGCGATTCAGTGAAAACCCCAGCTTCCTATCTTTTTTCGTTTATTAATTAAAGGAGTTTGAAGTTTCAAACTTCCAAGCTTCGTAGAGGGCGCCACAAGAAAATTACGGAGTTCTTCAAAAAATATATCGATAGCCCCTTGCGAGGTCTATCGACATATGAAGTTTAAAAAAATTCCTTGGAGCAGTTTTTGAGAAATAATTTTTTGAAAATTTCCAAAATTTTGAAAATTCGTAATTTAAACCCCTTATAATTTTTCAAAAAACTTTTTATATCACCTCATTTTACCCTTCATATACTATTCAGAAAATAAAAATCATTTGAATCGATTCATCCGTTTTCGAGTAATTGGGCGTTAAACTCAAAAATTTCAAAAAATCATAGCGCCCTTCAGTTTAAAGCTAGCGAGTTCGGCAAAAAACTAACAGATTTGCCTTATGACCCTCTATCGTTATCCGTTATAAAAGTTTCAAAATTGTAATCACGAAAAAAGTGATACCAAAAAAACATGCGTAACTTCCGCTTCCGGTTTCGGATTTTTTTGAAAAGCTTATTTTTTCGATGAATTTTCGATACACCCCCGCATTCCAAAGCGCATCAAAATCGGAGCAATACTTTCGGCTGTAGGAGCGTCACATACGTACATACATACCCACCCACAGACAGACATTTTTTAAAAACCACTTTTTTGGGTTCCTAGGGACCCAAAACGGATATTTCCGTTAAAATCTCGATTTCGAAAATTTTCATGATTTCAATACTTACCCTATACCTATAAGGTATGGGAAAGTAAAAATAGGTAAGTTTTTTCTTGTGCCCACCCTCTTTCTTAACTCACGAGCCGCCACTGGCGTTAACCCTCCGAGAGGAAACCCTAGAAAATAAATTGGCGACCGGGTGGCGCAGTGGGCGAGAGTCCACTTCGCAACCGGTTGACCCGAGTTCGACTCCCGTTGTGGCCCGAATTTTAATTAATTCGGGAGCAGCGGGAGTGACTCGGTAGCATAGTTGGGGGGGTTTTTCAAGGGTGGGGCATGTTAGACTCGTGCATAGCGCTACGCGCGCTGATCCGAGGTAAGCGGGGTGGGATGAGAATCGCGGAGTTGCTATGGCAACTCCACGATTCTTTAAAAAAAAAAAAAAAAAAAAAAAAAAAGAAAATAAATTAGAAGACAAAAACGGCACCGTGATAGCCAGAGTTAAGAGGTAATAAATGAAGAAAATGTAAAATTTTCTTACGTAAATTAAAATAGCACGAATTTAAAATTTAAATCATTACATCAATGTAATCTGTAGACGATGTTTCTCGTCATAATTATCGTATTGTGATTATTATTACAAATAATAAATCAGGACAAAACACCGAAACGGTAGCCACCGCATTCGCCTGATTTGAATCCTCTACATTCTTTCTTATGCGGTCTTTGAAATTTATTAGTTTTCCATGTCGAACCAACTAATTTGGATGTGCTATAGGACAAAGTTTTGCCGGAATGCATGCATTAAAAAATAAAAGGTCGATAGTGCCCTGACTTGAGTTTTCGTTGCGATGTTGCTGGTTTAAATCTAATTTAAATTACACTTGTATTTTTAATTTCGGCAATACAGTAAATATTGTTTGCTATAAAGACCACTACTAACTGTAATAGAAACCTAACATTATATTTTATTTAAAGAAAAGAAAATTAAATAACGAAATTACGTTATATCGTATAGATGGCTTAGAAACTAAAGTATAGAGAGTGAAATAGCGCCAGCGTGATGCAGTGGTTAGTGTACTGAGATCCAGTGCAGAAGGTCGAGAGTTCAAATCCCCGACTCAATGCCTGGCATGCGGCCAGTTTAGTAGCTTTAAATAATTGGGTACGTGCGTTCGAATGAACAAGGGGCAATGATGCGGTTGAGTACTGCGTGATACCCACCACATCACCATGAGTTTGGAACCCAACAACCAGGTGTGGTAGCAATGATACGGGAGATCTGACCTTCCGCCATGCAGGCCAAAATCCTTCATGGTTTGTAGAACCTCACCATTTTTTTTGAGACTAAAATAACGTAGTCCAATAACATTCTTCATAATTAAAAATATACATGTTTTCTGTTTAAAAACATTGAAAATTGCCATTTTCTTCTAATATTAAAATTAAAGTTTCAATTTTGATGCCCTAGCAAAATTTTACTTCTATATCGCTGTATCCAACCTGAGTTTAGACCCCTGTGGTCAACGGGTTCAGCTACTTCTATTTTCACACAACAACCTGCACATATTGATAAATTAAAATATTATTTCAGAATTTGGAACACAGAAAAGAGAATAATAATTTATAGTTTCTCTGAAATGTAGAACAAAATTGCAATAACAACAAACTTTTACGATGAAAAGTATGTGTCAGCTTAGATGACGCCAATACTTCACTGAAATCTTGACCCAGCTAACAATTCTTTTATTGGGCCAAACAAATAAAAATCGGAGGGAGTAATGTTGTATGTATGTTGCATGCGGAAAAGGGTTCCGCTGAAGTCTGTTTATGATTTAAATTGTTCTTGCAGCGGTATGAGGGCGAGCGTTGTCTTGGCGAAAGCAAACAAAACTTTATATTCTCTTCAGTTTCTTCCTGATCGAGAACAAAAGAACGCCATACTCCGTATAAAAGACGATATTTTTAAGATTCAAATAAATTATTGTTCCGTAACAAAAAGAGAACGTATTTAGAAAATTAAAAATTGGGGATTCACAGTTTTTGTTCAAAAATAAATTTAAGTATCAGAAAATAGTCAATGGCCCAGCTGCTTAACAAAGTAAAAGCAACATACAAGCGTACGTTTGCGGCTACATTGCAATTTTTCAATATACTAAAAGACTGATACTGATAGGTAGTTAAACAAATAGTATTTTCGTTATAAGCAATAAAAAGTAGAACGTAATCTCATAGGATGGATCGGAGCAGGTTGTTCAAGTATAGTAAAGTTTGAGTATAACTCTTATCACCACTTTAGTTACAACACTTACCAATTAAGTTGCCATCTTCAGTAGAAATCGATGAACGTAGTTAATCTAAAGTAAATTTAACTGAGGAAAACCTCTGAAGATGGAGTAGGTATTTCACCTAGTCAACAATGAAAGTCCAACAATGGTTGTTAACAATTGTATTTAGATACTCTAAAATACAAATGACGTAGTGGTAAAGGGTTTCCACCAAATTTTTGTACGTAATCCCAAATTAAGATAACATTTGATTTATCAACAATGTGGAATTAATGAGGATGTTTGCTTTTTATTCCGAAAACTTAGAAAACTACAGTATTTAACTGGGAGTAACTGAAATTAAAAAAAAAACAGAAAAATATTACAATTCGGTACTGTATATTTATTCAAGAAAAACACCGCATCATGCTTTAATCCTAAGCGTGTGTATTATTAATTTTGTTTATTGTTCTCCAATAATAATCTCTCTAATTAAAACTATATAAAAAATATATTTCCGCAAGCAAAAGTCTATGGCCCCCCAAATCATAAGTCCGTCGCTGTATATTGATATCACAGGATATACAGACTAACTACGAAGCTCACTCAAATCAAACAATATTTTTAATCGTCGAAATTAAATTAATTAATTTAAAAATCTCTCAGCAGAATTGAACAACTGGCAGAGACTTGCAGTAACTAACTGAATCAATAAAGGGTTAGGGTGTGGGACGCAGTGGCGGAACAATGTTTAGTAGGGCCCTGGTGCAAAAGACATTTAGTAGGCCCCTTAAGTAAGCAACTAGGTCAAAATGTGTCGCACCTGACTCGAAATATAAAATAGAATTTAAAGGGGCTCACGGGGCCCCGAAAGGGCCTGGGCCCCGTGGGCCCCCAGAGAGCGTGGGCCCCGGTGCAATGCACCGGCTGCACCATACAAAGTTCCGCCACTGGTGGGACGTGTTAGAAAAGTTTGACTAAGTTTCCATACCTACCACACATAAGTTACGGATTTTTCTGGTAATAGTACAATCTAGAAAGCATCATGGCTTGATTTTTAATATGAGAAGGATTCCATATGTACAATGTGGTAATACATGATTGATTCCAATCGGATTTTAGGTTATGTTTATGTGAGTTTTTCTATTTAGTCTCAGTATAACACCATTTTAAAACATTAAATGAATATGATTCGCTCATTATTAAAAGCGTTTGAACTTAAATATGAAGGTGCTTTCTGGTCTAAACATTCGCACAGCATGTCCTTGGCCGATTCTTATATGTCTTATATAGCAACCATATCTAGATGAAGCACCTACAGATTTTGTTGAGGTTATTAGATAATCTGATTTTATATAGGGTGCCCCATGACGTGAGGCCATTATTTCACCTACGTGTAGGAGAGGTGAAAAGAAGTCGATATTAAGTGGTATTTGATACAAACTGTCTACGTTACTATGAAAATGATATTATTTACTTGTATGTCAAACAGTAAAGCACCTTAAAGTTGATTTCTCTGCGTGTACTTATTAACAGTGTTGATAATGTTTACTTTGAAAAATGCGAGAGTACGCCGATATCCATTACATATAGGTACCGTTTTTGTGATGGAAACTCAGTAGCAGCTGCTCGAGAATATGGGTTGAGATTTCTAAATTGGCGACTATCAGATCAACGAGTGCACAACCACCTACGTGAACACAGGACTTTCCTGAAACCGTCGACTGAGCGTCCAATACAACAAGTACTAGGCAATGAGGCAACATACTACGAGAAAATCATAATAATCCCAGCACCTCTGTTTGTCGTGTATCTGCAGAAGTTAATGTACCAGGAATGGGAGTTTGGAGAAGACAACGTCATGGTTTATATCCATTTCATATCCAGCCTGTTCATCCCTCTTACCTACATTTACAAGGAATGGATTAATGAACAGGAAGAACAGCCACTCGTGGGATTTGGAGAATCTACACGAAATCACACGTCAAATTATCAATATAGGTTTTCAGTGAATATCTGGTGTGGAATTATTGATAAGATGCGCATTGGTCGCTTTTGAGAACCATTTAACCGCCGACAGATACTTAAATTTTCTATACGATCATTTGGGAGGATTGCCAGATGATGTCCCTCCGGAGATCAGGCTTGGTATGTGGTACCGGCACGATGGTGATCCTACGGGCTTTGTTTACGGATAAGACAAATTTTGAGTCAACGGTTTGAAGGACGTGCAATTGGTATATAGGAGAAGAGCATCCCAGCCCCCCCCCAAGATCGCCGGACTTAACTTGTTTATTATTTGTGGAGACATATGAAAGATATGATATACCAAACACCATCAGAGGTTGTTGAAGATCTTACGAGACGCATTTTTGAGGCAGCAGAACTAATTCAGAATAATAATGATATGTTACATAGGGCAACCAGATCTCTCTTAAAAAGAGCCAGAATGTGTCTCGAGAGCATTGGCCATTTTGAACAATCTTTATAGTGAATTTGAACTAAAATAAAAATAAATACTGGCTTTCCTAAAATTGTAATTATTTAACACTCCGTGTTTTGAAAAAGGTTTACTTTAAGGCATACCTTTATTAAAATATTTAACTAAAGCGTGTATCAGAAATAAGTACAAATATTAAATCCGATGGTAGATTACAATATATACAAACTAGAAAGAACATTTCTTTGGCAATGGGACCCTTAAGATTTGACCCAAAATTGTTTGCGTACCGCAGGATAATAAACATTTGAGTTCACCGACATGTTATGCAAAGGAGAGTAAGATAGAAGTACAAAAAAATTTCTTATCACTTGCCACAAACCAATACTATTAGGTAGGTCAGTAATTTCTATTCAGTCTGTTGTTGTTATCACAAGCCAGACAAGTATTTACGTGTTTGCCACTTTGGATTTACTTTACAATTACGTAATAACCTTCTACAGCTTAAATGCATTTTCTATGTATCATCAGCAGTTCTCAAACAAAATTTTATTTTGTTTTTTATTTCAAAAAATAAACTTAATGATTTTTGAAAAATTGTAGTACCATTGAATTCTACTTGAGCCAATCTATTACTGGTTTAAATATTTGTACCTATTTCTGATACACCCTGTGTATTTGGTCTAAATATTACCTACACGTAATAGTGACCTCACATCGTGCAACAACCTGTATAACAATAATATCTACATAAAAAGCTTTGGTTGGAAATGTTACATACTTACGGTTTTTGACGACTTCTGCAGAACGGGTTCGTGGTTGAAATATTTAGAATAAAGGTACCTACGAATCAAGAACTTATGCCAAAGTACTTCCGTTTCCATCCATTTTAAAAATAATTCGTTGCGGTAGACTCGATTAATGGAGTTACACAACTGTGGTTTATACAATGAGAGCCAAAATGATTTGTTCATTTTTAATAGGAAATAACACATGAATTACTTTAATTGCAGAAATATTATTAATGACATCTTAAAAAGTAATAATGGGAGTTTTACTTTCTGAATATAGTGTGTGTTAAATGTCCGCCCCCCTTCTCCACACACTCTTCTAAACGACGGACGAAATCTGCCATAACTCGTTGAAGCATATCCTGTGGAATAGCTTCAATTTCTTGTCGGATATTTCTTTTGAGCTCCTCTATATTTCTAGGCTTACTCTTGAACACTCTACTCTTTAAATATCCCCAAAGAAAAAAGTCTGGTACAGTAAGATCAGGAGATCTCGGGGGCCAATTAAAATCACCGCTTCGAGAAATTAGTCTATTCGGAAATGTCTGTCGCAGGATCTCCATACTTATTCTTGCAGTATGACAGGTCGCACCGTCTTGTTGAAAAAAGTGATTTCTTTCTTCTTCTTCAATTTGCGGTATAAAAAATGTCTGCAGCATATGTGCATACCGTTGAGAATTGACTGTGACTGTTTCGCCGTTTTCTTCAAAAAAATATGGACCGATGATTTTTGACGATGATACAGCACACGAAACAGTCACTTTTGGGGAATGTAAGGGTCTTTCATAGATTTCACACGGGTTTTCGGTAGCCCAGTATCGAAAATTCTGTTCATTTACCATGCCATGTACGGTAAAGTGTGCTTCGTCGCTCATGAAAAGATGTTGTGCGATATCGGGTTCCTCATTCCTTAACTCCAAAAAACGTTGACAAAACTCAATACGGCTTTGCTTATCACGATCAGTTAACTTCTGTACCACTGCTATTTTGTATGGATGAAACTTCATTTTGTGCAGCATTCGTCGGGTACTTGTTGCAGATAAATTTAACGCTGCCGCATGCCGTCGAACTGATCGAGTTGGGCTGCGCAGAATTGATTGTCTCACCCGTTCCTCATTTTCAAGATTGCATGCAGAGCGAATCCTCCCGGTTGATTTTCTTCTCTCAACTAAACCATGATTTCGCCACTTCCTTACCCAATACGAAATAACAGTTCGAGCCGGTACATCACGAACATTAAAATGTTGACGAAATAAACGTTGAGTTTGAATAACTGAACTAAATTTAATAAAATTGTCAACACAAAATATGCGTTGCTGTATATTCCAACGCACCATTTTGACAACTGTCAAAATATCTCCAAAGCCTCCTCTTTCGATTGTTATCAGTAATTTAGCGATTAATAAAATATATTTTTTGTTATTTCCTATTAAAAATGAACAAATCATTTTGGCTCTCACTGTATATCATAAATTTTGACTGTAATTTAAATATCCTTTTTTCATTTACCTTGATCATAAAGCTTAAAATATCGAGTTAGAAAGATAAAATTCAAAAGAAATTCTGTAACTAAATATGTGGATTTCGGTATTATTTCTCAATATCCTCATCCCATTCTGCAGACGACCACTTGTTTGGAGGAAATAGTAGTAGTAAAAGACCCAAGCGCAGTCCCCAAAAACGTACACATATTTGTAATTAATTCGTGGTCTGGTACTTGTCATCACTTGAATGAAAGCACTCTCAGCACTTTTTACATCCCAGACGCCGTTTTACAATGAGTAATAAAGATACGCTCGCTGTGTGTACACGATACACTGAGTGTATCGTGCTGTGTGTAGTAAAACCGTTCAGATTTCCCTACAAGTTCATTTAGCTCGTAAGTATAAAATAATATTCGATTGGATTTCTAAAAAAATATTATTCTGCTGGTATGTACAGAAAGATTACATGATGTTCATCTAAAGTAAATTATAAAACAACGTACAAAAGTAAGTATAAAAGAGAAAACTAAAATAATTAGATTCTAGAATTTGTAAGGCACGTATTTCAAGGCTAACATGTTTTTAATTTTAAAGCACTTAGGCAGTATTTTTTTAACTTCACTAACACACTACATACTGTAAGGGCTCCATGTGTCCGCGGCCGCACTACCGTTAACACTGTAACTGCCCATCGTGGAATTACCAAATCGCTGTGGTAAGTACTGGTAAGGCGGCAGATACTGATGATGGTGGCCACTGTTCGCATAATACCCGCTTGGTGCCGGAGAAAGAGGCACCGTGGATTGGTAACCAAACATCCCAGAAGAGGTTGTAAACCTTTCGGACTTCACCAATGGCCCTGTTGGTTGTAAGTCGTGGTATCTTGCGAATGGCGAAGAAGAAACGTTTTCTTCATATCCCTCGGATGGTTGCCCCAAGGTATCCACACAAATCTTTTTGGTTTTATGGTTATTGTTGCTTTCGTCGTCCTCTGCGTTTCTTTTGACATAGCCTTCCTGGTACAGACTCGGCTGGTACCCATGAATATTTTCCGTTGAAGGTAAATACTGATCCAAATCATGACTATCTAGACAGTCTTCTGGGATGTAACTGTTATCCAACTCCGGCAAACGATTGAAGTCAATACTGCCGCCTTGCTGCTCCACGCAGTGCCGCAATGGTTGTGACGATACCACGGGGCTTTGTGGGGACGAACACGTCGAAGGAGAGGTAGAATTGTGGCTTCTTGGACTGCATGGGGAATCTTCCTGCTTTAGGGAGCGACTAAAAGTTACGTTTTGGCCGTGTGGCATTTGGTGAAGGGAGTCTGTCGAGCCCTTGTTTTGTTTCCGTCTGCGCGGCTGGTATTTGTAATCGGGATGGTCTCGTTTGTGGATTACTCTCAAACGCTCAGCTTCTTCCACGAAGGGCTTTTTGTCACCATCGCTGAGGAGTCTGGAAAGAAGATTGAAATTAAAATAAGGAAGTTTTGTGTATGAGCTTTATCTTGCAGCTTTCATGTTGTCACGAGTACAAATAATTGTGATTTTCCTATGATACCAGGAATATGTGAAAACCCGGATTTTACAAAACAGTTTTGTGTGCAAAGTAATGACGAACTATTCTCTCGTCTAGAAAATCGGCGTAGAATCAGCTGTGCAAATAAAACACGTTATTATGCAAAGGTACAGAAATTATGAATTCAGTAAAGATTACTTGTTAAATAACATAAAAAGATAGAATTAATTAAATGCTTCAAATATAATGATATTTATTTATTCATATATCTTTAACATTCGCGTATATATTTTATTTGAGAAGACGATTTTTATAAGCGAGGAAAGAGCGTTTTGTGTAATACATATACGTAATAATATTAAAATTAGAAAATGGAAAAGAAACAATGTAATTATTTGCAGCAAAAAATAATACTGAGAAAACCGAGCGAACCAACATATCCAAAACATTTTAAGTAAAAAAAAAAAAAACGGGTGAAGCTATTGTAATTTTTGTAATTAAGTAAT
>JABXWE010062059.1:0-15071 GCA_014611495.1 Limonius californicus
CTGCGATTTTTGTCTGCTTCCCAAGAACCTAGAAACACCCGAAAACGACCCTTTCTCTCTACTCCCTATCGAAGAAAACTAAGGTAAAACTTGCCAATGCTTTGTTGATAACTAAGAAATATAACAGTTTAATTTCCTTGTAATATTAAAAGTGAGGCAACCTTCAGTTGCCCGGAGTTTCATTACTCGTTAAACTTACAGTTTAATTAATTCTGTAAACTCGAACGTCGCTGGCTGCGTAGATCTGTTCATTAAAGTAAATATCGCAAGCCAGTGGCGGCGAGCTCTTTGGTTTAGACGTCCCAACACTCCTTTGTTTAGCCCATAATTTCTTTCTTGCTTTTTCTAAATTGTACTATTTGTGTGCTATATTTTACTCAATAGATTTGGATGCAGTTAAAATGTAGTACGATCTTTTATTCTGGTGTATTTTATTGTGTGCATGAACTTTGTAACAACAAAGGTGAGTTCGATTCCCGTAAGCTGCTGGTTTCCCGGGCCTCCTACGAAAACCTGCATTCAGCTGTAACCTGGATGGTGGCGCCCGTTAATTACGAGTTACCCTGAGTACTACTACATTAGATTTCTTTCCCTTAAGCGTTTCTCGTGAACCACCCCTACTCCTCTGAGTTAAGCCGAAGACACTTCCATCTTTCCTGCTGCGGTCCGACAAAAAAGCTCGTTTGGACCGTAACAGAACATCGAATTAATCAAAGAACAATGTAAACTCTCGTTAATTAACCACAAGCCCGATTTATGTTGGACGTTAAGTAATATTTCCCTTGTATGCTTGCTACTGTTGCTCGTTTACATTATTGGTTACATGGTCAATTCAGATAGAAGTTTATCGATTTTCTTGACAATGGGTGCACGAAAATCTAAAGAGCTATACAGAATACTGTCTCTGAATACGTTCGATTGAGAAAATACTTGTGTCTTGTCGAGTTATTCAATTTCCTGGTCTCCAAAATTGAAAATCGCATCCGAAAGAATGTTTGTACAAGGAAGGGGTGTAAATTTTACGGCGATCACATCAATGTTATTATTTTGCAATACTAAATTGTACGGAAAATTTTAAATCTTGTAATAATTATAATTCACTGGCGTGATCTCACTTAAACATAAAGCAAAAGCATCAACAATTATTTTATATAATTTCGGATTTACTACAAAATTTACGTGTACACTTTCTTTCAGGTGCAATTTTCAACTTGCAGCACGGTAAACTTAAAATTCTCTTCTATTTATTTGGTATGCATTTTTATTAATGAATGGTAATGGATTTAGAAAAGTAATGGAAACTAGAGAAGTCATACTTAATCTAGTTGTAATGGTAGAGAGATGTATGGATATCATAGGATATATATGCCTGCTACGTCAATTACGATAAAGCCTTTCGACAAAGTTAGACATGAAATGGTAATACAAGAACTAAAATATGTTGATCTAAATAGTAAAGATAATAAACCTTATTGTAAATCTGTACTGGTTTCAATCGGCTACTATTACATTGATGGAGAGAAAACAGACGAAATAGAAATACGACGATTAGTACGCCAAGGCTGTAATCTGTCACCTCTACTTTTCAACCTATACTCAGAGCGAATTATACAGCTAGCTCTCAATTATAGACCGGAAGGCATCAAAATAAATGGAATCGTACTTAACATTAGATACGCCGACGGCACAGTTGTCTTTGCTAATAACAAAGAAGATCTCCAAATTCTGATAGATCGGTTAGTTACGGAAAGTAAAAATGTAGGGCTGTAGGACAGAACTCGGCAACGCTAATTCAGAACGCAGCAGATAGAGCTAAATACGCTATGATGATCGCCAACCTTAACTAGAGACGGCACCTCAAAGAAAGAGAGAATGGTAAGTATTTCGTAAAATAAATGGTTAGCATATATGAATATTTTGGTCAGTATAAATAATTAACTCTCAGATCAAATTGCATTTTGTCATTACTATTTTGTTTAGGTGGTAGGTATAATTTTGATTGTTGGTCAATAAAATTTGAATTTTTGGTAAGCATAAATAATAAAATTGCAATAATATTATTTTAGTCGGTACTTCATATTGGTTAGTATCATGGTCTGATTATCAACAACTTTCGCTGTAAAATAAGAGAAAATACTAGTACGTCTACAAGAAAAAAAAATGGTTTATTTTTTGAGGCTCTACACCCCATGAAGGGGTTTGCCCTGCAAGACGGAATGTCAGAACTCCTGTATCCTTGCTCACACCCAGTTGTCGGGTACCAAATTAATGACACGTGGTAATGCCGTGAGCATCACAAGTTAGACAATCGCATTATTACCCCTTCTTCATTCGGATGCATGTACCCAATTATTTAAAACGACTGTGTAGGGCGCCCGCCAGGCATCGAGTCACGGTTTAAACTCCCAACCTTCCGCTCCGGAGCCCAGCGCTCTGACGACTGAACCACACTGGGGCTGCTTATACTTATAAAAGAACAAAAAATAAAAATACCAAAATTGTCATACAGTTGTTACTTAACGAATTACCAAAAAAAAAAAGAAAACTATACCTATATAATGTTAAAGTAGAAACAGTTTTTAATCGGCTAAAAGAGAATGGGTTGCTAATTTTGGTCTTCTTCTTGAATATTCTCGCCTATATCTACTTGTTTATGTGCTGGGGGAGGTTTAACATATTTTAAGCGTATAGTCCAGCCTATTATATGCTTCCATATTAATTTCTTCAAAAAAACCGAGCAAGTATAGCTGCAATGCATCCAGTTTTCTGTTTCTAAATTCCAAACAAACTTCGAATGCCCTACGTTTAAACTGATCGTATGTGTTTTCTATTTTCTATCGCCGTTGATATTTCCTCTTCTGAAACATTAGATTACTGATTCGACGAACAAAAAATATTGAATTGTATTCTCCCAAATCACTGATGATACGTTCACGTTTGTTTCTCCCCACTGGTACCTTATGCCATTGATGCAATTCAATTCTAGTCGAAGTCTTAAACATTCGACTATTGGTTAATCTTTTGACCACTTTTCAACGGATTTAATAATTAACTTGACAGAGGTAATTTTTCACGAAATGTCTCTTTTGTTATGACTAAATTAAAAGACTCCAATATTGATATATTGTGCACCGTTGCAGTTCCATGTATTCAACCAATTCTGTTTTCCTTTTCTGAAATCATTTCTTAATAAACAATGGTAATGCTTTTTCAAATACTTGTTTACTTGGGGCCAATTGCAATATATTGATATCACCTATTATTTGTTTTCCCAAGGACGTGTCCACCAGTGGTTAAATTTTTTCATAACACCGCATATAATAAAGGCATCTAACTCAACTTCCGTCAATATCTTCTAATTCTTTTGTTTATCTGTATTTTTTTCATTATAAGATCCATAAACTCTTTCAGCTTCTTCATTAGTATGTCTGCAAATTATTTCTCTCATATCATTCGTGAGAAATAGGTTGAAAGTATCCAAAACGTCAGTTGCAGTAGACGAATACTGTGTTAGTCCTGTTTTTCAACTAAGTTGTTATGAAAACGACGGCGGCCACGTATACTTGGATTTGGTGTCCACAACTTTCCAGATTTAGCTTTATATTGATGGAAAGTCGACTCACCTTCTTCAGCTTCATTATCTGACGTAGCAACATCTTCGTTTTCTTGCTCAGGAATATAATCATCATCCTCCTCTTGTACATATTTAACGATATCCTCGTCTTCTGACACAACCTCTTCATTATCCGATTCAACAAAATCGTCATCAGATAACCTCAAAATCTCATCCTCAAGCTCTTGCTGTGTGAGCGGGCGGCCTCTTTCATATGACATTATGCAAGATCTAAAATAGTAGATATTAAAAATATTTTTGTTAGCATATTCTATGTAGGCGTATAAATACTTACAGTAAGCTAACTATCCAATTTCCGCACTGATATAACGCTGACACAACACTAACAGAGCATAAAAGTGACAGCGGCAAAACAGGTATCTGAATTACCAACAAAATGGCGCATTAAGCTAAGTGTTTTTGACCGACATAAAATACTACGTGGGGTGGCTGCAGGACCCCAAACAACCTTTTTACTATTACTATGAAAATTAAAAAAATCCCGAGATGTTGTATATGTTAAAATATTCGTTAAATGAAATGAATAGACTAGCGAGAAGACAAATGCTGTAAAAAAATATTTCAAAACATTTTTGATAAAAACAATTTTTGGGGTCAGAAAACGACTCCAGCAGTACTCTAAGGGTTAAGATAACCTGGAAAGGTTTAAAAATCATACATAATTTTCTGCATTGCATACAAATCTGTATGCAAATATTTCATTTTTAAAACCATAGAAAACCCAAATGATACCTATCAACAAAATTATTTTAAAAACAAGAAAGAAAGAAAAGGAAGGTCGGTTCTTTTGGGTGATTTTACTTTTTACTTCATACGCTTTTGAAGATACTGCATGATGTATGTTTAGTTACATATTCAAAAAAATCCAAGGGCCGGTTGAGAAATTTTTCGTCACTCCTTACAAGCCTTAATGACTAACTTTTAGTCTGACAAATTTAACACAGTTGTCGCGCCCTACCGGTCCGCGCCCTACAGGTCCGCCCCCTAACGGTCCGCGCCCTAATGTCCACGCGCCCGAACGGTCCGCGCCCTAACGGTCCGCGCCCTAACGGTCCGCGCCCTAATGTCCACGCGCCCGAACGGCCCGCGCCCTAACGGTCCGCGCCCTAATGTCCACGCGCCCGAACGGCCCGCGCCCTAACGGTCCGCGCCCTAAAGTCCACGCGCCCTAACGGCGGCGCCCAGACGGCAATGTCCGGCTCCGACCCAAGATATGAGTAAACGCTTATTACCCGCCATACTTGAATAAATGCATTTCTAATTGCAATTGAGGCATCGGATATTAAACAATCTAATTCAATATGCTCATTTATTTTATTTAAGCCATAAATAATTGATTGAAAAATAAATTGAAACTTTGCCATTCTTTCGTTTGAACATACTGTAATGGAAGTGACGATCAAGATCTGTAATGCCAACGAATATAACTTACATACCTTCCTATATCAATGTATAAGTGGCATCAACGTGAATTTTGTTCGACATGGTACAGTTTTTAAGGAAACGTTTAGTTTAAATTAAAACTCTAAACTGTGAGCCTGTGCCATCGTTGTCTTCTCCTTGTTCTCCATCATCCAACTCATCAACAGATTGTACTTGATGTGACACCACGAAAACTATATATATATATATATAACTTTTCCTTCTTTGAGCTTTGTTAGAAATTGAACTCGCTTCTTTCTTTACCTCTTCATCAGAGAAATATTCCTCTATATTTGATGCCATTGGGATAACAAGTTTAATTTTATTTAAAACTTTATACATTTTTATACTGCGCATGCTATATATCAAAGTGACGCGGCACACTTTATTAATTTTAGGTAGGTGTCGCGCTCTCAGCTTAGTAACCAATTTCAATATATTTATCAGTACGTGTTACCGATTCCCTAGCGATAATTACCTTTACTCACAGCTTATATTATTACCTACATACTAATATATTATTATAAATACTGATCATTTATTTAAAATACTGACAAATCATTATATTTTTAATATTGCAATTAAAATACCGATAGGTTTTGTATGATTCAGTCTAATACTGACCACGTATATTACGTAATGATATTTCCTTAAAAATACTGATCATTTATTTAGAATACTGATTAAAAATATTTAAAAATACCGGTTCAATACATTTATCAGGACGTGCTACCGATTCCATAAGGATAGCTACCTTTACTGACAGCTTATGTTATTACATACTGATATTTTATTATAAACACTGACCATCTATTTAAAATACTGAGAAATTATGATAGTTTTAATATTTTCATGAAAATACAGATAGGTATTGTATGAATCAGTTTAATACTGACCACTATTATTACGTACTGATATTTCGTTACAAATACTGACCATTTATTTAGAATACTGATTTAAAAATTTTTTATTTTTTTAAATAAAAAATATTTTTAAAAATACCGGTTCAGTACATTTATCGGGGCGTGCTACCGATTCCCTAGCGATAGCTACCTTTTTACTGACATCTTACGTTATTACATACTGATATTTCATTATAAATACTAACCATCTATTTAAAAAATTGACAAATTATTATATTTTAATTAAAACACTGATAGGTTTTGTACGAATCGGTCTAATACTGACCACGTATATTATGTACTGATATTTCACTACAAATACTGACCATTTATTTAGAATACTGTTTAAAAATGTTTTAGAATACCGGTTCAATACATTTATCAGGTCGTGCTACCGATTCCCTAGCGATAGCTGCCTTTACGGACAGCTTATGTTATTACATACTGACATTTTATTATAAATACTAACCATCTATTTAAAAAATTGACAGATTATTATATTTTAAGTAAACTACTGATAGGTTTTGTATGAATCGGTCTAATACTGGACACGTATATTATGTACTGATACTTCACTACAAATACTGACCATTTACTTAGAATACTGTTTAAAAATGTTTTAAAATACCGGTTCAATACATATATCAGTACGTGCTACCGATTCCATAGCGATAGCTACCTTTACTGACAGTTTATGTTATTATATACTGACATTTTATTATAAATACTAACCATTAATTTAACAATTTGACAAATTATTATATTTTAAGTAAAATACGGATAGGTTTTATATGAATCGGTCTAATACTGGCCACGTATATTATGTACTGATAGTTCATTACAACTACTGACTATTTATTTAGAATACTGATTAAAAATGTTTTAAAATACCGGTTCAATACATCTATCAGCTACCTTTACTGACAGCTTATGTTATTACATACTGATATTTTATTATAAATACCGACCATCTATTTTAAAAATTGACATATTATTATATTTTAATTAAAATGCTAATAGGTTTTGTATGAATCGGTCTAATACTGGCCACGTATATTATGTACTGATATTTCACTACAAATACTGGCCATTTATTTAGAATACTGTTTAAAAATGTTTTAAAATACCGGTTCAATACATTTATCAGGACGTGCTACCGATTCCCTAGCGATAGCTGCCTTTACTGACAACTTATGTTATTACATACTGATATTTTATAATAAATACCGATCATCTATTTAAAATACTGACCAATTATAATATTTTTAATATTTTAATTACAATACTGATAGGTTTTGTA
Source organism: Limonius californicus (assembly GCA_014611495.1). NCBI lineage: Eukaryota > Metazoa > Arthropoda > Insecta > Coleoptera > Elateridae > Limonius > Limonius californicus. Next base: position 7,259 of record JABXWE010062059.1, read on the forward strand.
TGAATAGGTCTAATACTGACTATGTATATTATGTCCTGATATTTCATTACAAATACTGATCATTTATTTAGAATTCTGATTGAAAATGTTTAAAAATACCGGTTCAATACATTTATCAGTACGTGCTGCCGATTCCCTTGCGATAGCTACCTTTGCTGACAGCTTATGTTATTGCATACTGATATTTTATTATAAATACTGACCTTCTATTTAAAATATTTACAAATTATACTATTTTTAATATTTTAATTAATTTTGTATAAATCGGCTAATACTAATTTATTTAGAATACTAATTAAAAATGTTTAAGAGTACCGGTTCAATACATATATCAGTACGTGCTACCGATTTCCTTTACTGATAGCTTATGTTATTACGTACTGATATTTTATTAGAAATATTGACCATAGATTTACACTTACAAATTAGTATTTTTTTTAATGTTGAAATTAAAATGCTGACAGGTTTTGTACAAATCGCTGTAATACTGACCACTTATATTATGTACTGATACTTCATTACGAATACTGACCATATTTAGAATACTGAAAAAAAAAGGGTTTATAAATACTGGTTCAATAAATAGAAACCCTAAGCACAGTGTACATAGTTGTATAGAATGCAAGGTAAACTTACAACAATATGCATGTTTTCCAGTTGATAATAAATCTGATTACCATATTTAACATGCAGTTTAAAATAAAATATACTTCAGAAGGTACGTCAAAGCAGTCGGTCCCGGTTGCCACTACCATAGTAGTCCATAGGTCAAGTTAGAGGCGCTAGCGCGACCGGAAAACTCTGGCACCAGGCTTCACTACGGCCAATCAAATATAAAAGAACTAAATTAAATTAAAAGTATTGGCCGAAATTAAATAGCGAGGATGAAACTCCATCCTTATTTCTAAATACCGAATAACAAATTTAATAGAACTCTACTTTCGTATAAAACAGATTTATATTTCAACGATCAATGACGTAAATTTAATGAATCAGTCACAACCACCGAATTCTGTTTTCAACGAATCTTCTAAAACAAGCGATAAAAACTTCTAACATTTTCCAATACAGCCAGACAGCTTTCCATTCATTCACAAAAAACCACGACGCGAGTTAATATTGTTTAACGACGAAGTATCTTTTTAAAAAGCATTTATTTAAAGAAATATCTAATTCGTCGGAGTTCTACTCCATACAAGGTGCTTAATGGAACTAACTAATTAAAACGTATTCTAACATTTTATAGTAATTAAGCAGCTGCAAGCTGCGTTGTTTATATTACGATCAGTTTATTCGAATCATATAACTCAACTTGAAGTAATAATATTAGGATAAGAGTACACAAGTGAAATTGATGCGTGATGTGCATCCAAACACATAACTCCTCCCGCACAAGATAATTATATATTTTTTGTTTTTAATAAAAGGAAAAAATGTTAAATTTTTGCTGCTGCCAATTCTATTGATTCGTCAGCATCTCTTGAGTGAATGTACTTTAAAATGCGTTCTTTTAAGGAGTTACGTTTACAAAATGTATACAATACAAAACTTATAACTAATAACATGATTATGACAGTGATTACAATTGAGATAGTAGACATTAAGTGATGATCTATCTTATTAACAGAATTAAGTATGGCTTGTTGTTTATTTATTTGCATTTGGTCAGCAATCAGCTTTTGCGTATTGATCGGTATCAAATCTAATTTTGAAATATTAATATGAGATGTTATCTTATCGTTTAATTTATCAATGTTAGCGATTTTGAAGTTAACAAATTTGGTAGACGTAGTTTTCATATAAAATAATAAAGTATTATGGTTTATTATGGCAGTACAATCGGGTGTTAAATGTATAATATTGGAAAAAAGAAGATCTTTTCTATAATTTTGATCTGGGCATTTAATATCAACAGTTGTTTTCACTGGTGTGGTTATCAACCATGTAGATGTATCGATTTGAGATATTTTTGTCTCTGTTAATTCAAAAAGGTAGGGTTTGCAAGTTTGATTAGCGTTATAAGATAATAACTGCGTTTCGCATAGTTTATTATTTGGAATTCTAAAATGATTCTTTTGGTAACAAAAGTATGTGTTTAGATTAACTAATTTGCAGTGGTCTGGGTCAATAGGTATAGACTCAGCAGTAGTAAATAACAAGGTGTTGTACATAGGGATAATCATTCTGTATTGATTTTCCTTATGATAAACAGGAAATGGTGTCAACTGTGTTAATTGATAATGTTGATTTTTACGAACAAGGGGAATCTCAAAAATAAAAGTAATTCTCTGATTTAATTGGTATGCTTTGGAAACTATGATAGATTCATACAAATGTATATTTTCTGGGATAGCAGAGTAAGGAATGGTTACTGTTTTGTCAGGGGATTTTCTTAAATAAGTTATTTTTTTAAAACATACTAACTATTAATTATGGGGGAATAATCAGTTGTCTTAATAAGTGTCCATTCACTTTCTTTGATATATGCGTTTCCGAGTACAAGAGGATACAGTCCAGGATTGTCTAAAATTTTGGTTATGGTTACTTCACCTGTGGCTACATAGAAGTACCAGGAGAAGATGATGTATTCTGTGGTCCTGAAACAACCATTATTTCGTTGCAATGTCGTTCGAAGATTCTTTTAGACTCAAGGTGTTCTAGTAGGTACCTGTCATGTTCTAGAATTTTGATAACTTTGAATGGACCCGTGAATTTTGGTGCTTTTTTATTTCGTTTATTATTGGTAATAAATACTTTTTGATTTAGCTCGAAGCGAACTGGAGTTTTGTTGATATTTATTTTTGTGTTTCGCTGTTCTTTTGTTCTATTTTGTTTTTCTTTTAATTCGTTGTAAAATTGGGTCATGCGCGTTTTGTGGTCATTTGTATAAATGTCATAAAATCGGTCGTTATAAATATCATATGGGTTTAAATTATCAGTATGTCCAAATAATATTTCAAATGGTGTAAATTTAAGATTGGAGTGTATGGAATTATTGTAGGCTAAGATACAATAATCCATTCGATTTTCTTCGGGTGTCTGTTCTAATAATCGGTAGTGTTCAATAAGGGTAGAGTGTACCCGTTCAATTAAAGAGTTTGATTGATGATGTAGCGGTGTAGTTAAATGAAGTTTAATTTTATGTAGCTTTAAGAAATCTTTACAAGAGCAGTTATCGAATTCATTGTCTGCAACTATGGTTTTGGGTACCGCATAGTTGGATATAAATTTAAATAAAGCATTTACTATATCTACGCTATTATTGGATTTTAAGGGATATGCTTGTGTAAATCTGCTAAAGGAATCAATAACTGTCAAATATTTTATTTTATTTATTTGAAATATATCTAAATGTATGCATTCAAAAGGCTTATTATAAGTTTGAGTGAGTTGGAAAGGTAATTTATTCGGATTGCGGTTATATTTTTGTAATTTGCAGACATCACAATTGTTTATAAAGTTTCGTATGTCGCGGTCCATATTTCTCCAGAAATGAGTTCGTTTAAGGTGTTCTGTTGTTTCTTTAATACCTCTATGATTGTTTTTGCCTAAATGATAATCTGATAGGTATTGTTTTCGGGCATCAGGGTTAGTGACATAAGTTACTTGTTTAACACATTTATGAAATTTTGGGGAGTTTTCGTTGGTGATATCGACTATAAATTTTGAAAATTCATTAAAAAGTTCTTCATTTTGGAAAATGCAATAGTAATGCGTTTTGGGTTCACAATATTCTAAAAGTAATTTTGTAAACATTTCAATTCGATTTTGGGGGTTTGTGAAAATAGTGTAATGATTAAAACCATCAAATTTTGAAATTTGGATAGTTTTGGGCAATACTGCACTTAAAAATTCTATTTGATTTTTATGGTGTTGAAGAGGTTTTTCGGATATGTCAATAACAGGTGTCGAAGATTGTTGAGTATGTACAGTGTTTACAAGGGATTCGTCATCGTTTTCGATATCGTCTGGCACGTTGTTATCAGTTATGTCCTTTGAATTTGGGTCTTCAGTTTCCGGTGGTATAAAAATAGGAATACTGAATTCTTCCATGTCAGGTGTATCCGATCTTTGGGGAATGATACTTGATTGGTCAAAATCGGGCTCAGGAGTGTTCAGACGTTCAATAGTAGTAGGGTGGATTTGAATACGACTAAGATAGTCGGCAACTTTGTTTAGTTTCCCAGGGAGATATTCAATAGAGAAATTGTACTCTTCTAGTTTTATGCTCCATCTAGTGAGTTTGGAATTTGGTTCCTTAATGTTTCGTAGCCAAATAAGGGGTCGATGATCTGTATAAATTTTGAATTTTGTTCCGTATAAGTATGGGCGAAAATGTTTACAGGCCCAAACTATGGCTAATAGTTCCCGTTCAATTGTCGGGTAATTTATTTCCGACTGATTTAGTGTTCGTGATGCATAGCTAATAGGTTTTCCTGCTTGTGATAATACGGCACCAATAGCGTATTTAGAGGCGTCTGTTGTAAGTTCGAAGGGTTTTTCGAAATCAGGATAGGCTAAGACAGGGTCGTTAATCAAAAGTGTTTTTAAATATTCAAAATTTTGAACAAAGGATTCATCGTGCATAATTTTACTATCCTTTTTTAGACATGAGGTTAAGAATTTTGTGATTTTGGCATAATCTTTTATAAATTTGCGGTAATAACCGAACATTCCAAGGAATGATTTGATTTCGGTGCGAGTTTTTGGAAGGGGAAATTTATTAATTGTTTTAATCTTATCAGGATTTGGTCTTATTCCGTCTTTACTCAAAATGTGTCCTAAATAAGCGACAGCGGGTTTTAAAAATTCTGATTTATCTAATTGTACTTTTAAATTATAGCGTCTGCACCTTTCAAAGACGTTTTTAAGTTTTACAAGATGTTCTTGTAGCGATACAGAATAAACGATAATGTCGTCTAAGTAGACCATACATTGTGAATGTGTTAAGCCAATTAATGCTTGATTAATAGAACGTTGAAAAGAGGCAGGGGCATTTTTTAATCCAAAGGGCATCCTTCTAAACTGGAAATGGCCCTCTTCGGTGGAAAAAGCAGTTTTTTCTTTATCATTTTGATCAATTTCTATTTGATGAAAGCCGGAGGCTAAGTCAAGGGTCGAAAAGTATTCTGCTCTTCCTAAGTTGTCTAATACTTGTTCTATATTTGGTAGAGGATATTTATCTTCGATAGTGTTTTCATTCAATTTTCGGTAGTCTATCACTATTCTCCATTTTTGTTTGCCTGAATTATCTATTTTTTTGGGGACTATCCAAATAGGGGCATTGTAAGGGCTTTCTGAGTGTTCAATAATATCTTCTGATAACATTTTTGTTATTTGCCGTTTGACTTCATCTCGATGGACATGAGGATATCGATAATTTTTGGTATAAATTGGGACGTCGTTTTTAGTTCTAATATGGTGTTTTGTCAAGTTCGTGAATGTTAGAGGTATCTCGGGGGTATAAAATATATCTTTGAATTCATAACAAAGTTCTTTTAATTTGTGCTCTTCTTCAGGGTTCAAATGTGTGGTATTAATGTTTTTTAAATTTTCAGTTAAAATTTTCTTTGTAGATTTAGGTTCAATGTCTAAGTTTGTGTTGTTGATTTCAATGTTATTGACTTCAAAATCTTCCAAAACTAGAGGATTGTATATATCAAAATTTTGTATATTATTAGATGTATTGATGACGGTCGTATAAAAATAGTTATTATGTACCTTTACTAAAGCTTTTGGCGTAAAGCAGTGATTGTTGAATTTAATTTTGTCGCAAATGTGTGTGCCGTTGGTATTTATTGTAGGTAAATTAATTTGAATTTCTGATCTCGGGGGTATAGATAAATGTATTATAGGTTCTAAACAGGGTCTTACTTTAGTAAAATTACATTCGTTTCTTCGTTGCATTTCTTGTTTTAATTTTGATTGATTATAAAAGAAAGGGATGACAGTGCTTTCTGTTTGTACATGCATCCAACGAAAATCGATGTTTGCATTAATATCTGCTAGTAGATCTGATCCAATTAATCCGACATAATTAGGATTAAAGTCGAACATGTAACATAAATGATTTCCGGGTTCTTTAAATAAAGAGTTTATGGGTATATTTGCAACTTGATCGTGGCAAGTGGTACCATGAGATGTTGTAATTTGAAATTGGTGGTATAAGATGGAATTTGGAAAGTGTTGTTTTACAAAAGCAGGGGACATGATGGTTTTACTGCTACCGGTGTCTATCAAAATTTTGTCTTTTGTGCCAGGTATAATTAAATAAGGTAAATTTGATTTTATTGTGGTCAAGTTAAAAGTTTCAATTGTTTCCGAGGCTAGTTTTGAAAATTTACAGTGGTTTCGTTATCATTGTCACATTCTTGATAGATTTTGTCAAATTCTTCAGGTATGTTGTCGTAGTTATTTTCGGGTAGATTATATTCTGAATAATCAGGGGAATTTTCGGTATCTAGGTCGTCGTTATGATGAAATAATTCTTCGGAATGGAAATTCCTGGGTTGATTAGATTGTCTAATATACTGAGGATTATTTTGGTAATTAGGTTTTTTAGGAAAATTGGGGTTGATTGACTGTCTAGTGGGTGGTCTTTTGTTCGTTGTTCCCATCTGCATTGGTTCACCGGGCGTGGTGTTTTTATAACCACGTTGGGGTGCGAATACATTCTGATTCCATTGGTTTGGGAATTTAGAAGGTGGAATATTCGGGTTCAATCTTACTGTAGGGTTTTGATTTCGTATAAATGTATTATTAGGGAAAAAATTTTGTTGTGGGCCAGATGGAAGTTGATTGTGATAGTTTTGAGATGGCATTCTAAAATTTGGCATTGGATTATGATATTGCCTTAAGTTATTAGTATTTGCATTTTGTTTTTGGTACTGAATATTAGTGTTGTTTTTATTTGAATTTTGAGAATATCTGATGTCAATTTCATCTCTTATGATTGATATCGCATTTTCAAGGGTGTTAGGGTTTCTACTTCTTAAAAGTGATCCGAATGGTTCATTTAGTCCGCTCAGGAAGGATCGCAAAGCAAGTTGTTTTGTATTTTCTAATTTATAGGTTTTAATAGCTTGGTCCTCTGTTCCAAGACTGATTTTCGAATTAAATGTAGCCAAAAGTGTTCTAATTCGGTTATAAAATTCTATTGGGCTTTCTCTCGAATTTTGTCGGGTTTTTGCCAAGTCAATGGTTAAATTAATTTCCGATCTTTGGTCGCCAAAATTGTTAATCAATACAGTTTTTAATTCGTCCCAGGTTTCAAAATCGTAACCTGTGATAACTTCTAATGCATTGCCTTTTAATTTGTTACGTACTGATGACAATAGAAATTTATTAGAATACGCAGCTGGTTGTTCTTTTACAATAAATTGTTTCAAAATTACGTCGCAAGCTCTAATAAATTCTGAAAGGGTACTTGTGTTACCATCGTAGGTAGGTATTTCTGATAGCATGGATATTTGAAATCCAGCGGGAAATAAATTTGCCATATTGTTTACAGATAGTGATCGGGGTATTATATTATTAGGTGATCTGGATCGATCACGATAACTCATAAGTGTTTATTTAGCACAATTATTTTTAAAGTTTCAAGATTTTACAGGGATGTCCAATGTTTATGTTAGTAAACAGTCTAATCAGAGTTAATTTCTAAAGTTAAATCTAGGTTATTGGATTTATTTGTATTAAATTGTTTTTTAATTGAATTTCACTGTAATATTAAAATAAAACTTACTTCATTAGGAAGTAGGTGTTCGAAGGGTGATCTCGATGATCAGATGTCCTCGATGGACTGTGACTCCAA
>JABXWE010062071.1:0-11297 GCA_014611495.1 Limonius californicus
GAACTTGCAGGTATTTTTGTTACCGCTTGTCGGGTTGGAACTTGGGTAGACAGATTTGGTATGCGACATCTAAGACAATTAAAGCTGTTTTAAATAAAATCCAGAGCAATTCGTATAAACATAGAAAATTAAATGTTTAGGATTGTTACGGGCCAAACGATCGTTCTTGTCAGCCCATAACAGCCGAAGTGGTTCTTCGGATAACACCGGGGGAAGGGAGGGTTCATAAAAACGATTACAGGAAAAAAGTCTTGGTTGTGATAATGCACGAGATAAGTCAAAATAAGTGGGCGCTCCCCTTTCAAGTAATAGCTAAACGAATATCTTCGTGAAAGGGCCGAAGGCCAACAGTTTACGGGAGTCGAACCTACCTTGTTCTCTTTTCCCAAAAATTAGTCATAGGTTATTAAATAATAGATACATATTGCTGTGATATAGTATTTCCAATTTAGATAAACAAGCTAATGCTTAAACTAATCTACGCAGCAAGTCTCGAGATAAGTGTATTGAACAAACTTTGGATCCAATTCTCTATTAGTTTGGTCACTTCCGATGTGTAATATAGTGTTACTGAGATGTTTAATGTTGGAATTTGCGACCGTAGGCTAGTTTGGTTTCGGTTTTCATTAATATAAAGGAGTTGGAAGCATTTGCCATTCCTATGTGTGTTTCCATTATCTGAAACAATGTAATTTTAGAACTTGCAATATGTTTTCGGTATATGTAATTAGGGAAAGTTGGACCTTTCCTGTGTACATTTTATGAAACTATTTTGTACTAGAGTGTGTTAAGAGTACATTTCAATTATTTTAATGACCTATATAATTTATTTGAGCATAAATAGGAAAATTTAATTAAGGAATATATTAGTTTCCTTATTTCAAAACGAATGTTAGTCAACCAAGGTATCAAAATATAATATTTAATTAAATTTTGCAAAAATGTTTCAATTTCTGGTTGGTTGAAAAAAATCAGGAGATGCGCTTCAGATTTGTGTGATTGCGTCTGTATTAGCGATTTGCTAAGCAATTGGCACAAAATAATAATGTTCTCTTTCAGTTTCCTTGCAACCGAGTTAAAAAAGTTGAAGTTGTTTACATATTACTTGTTTAGTCTTCTTCTTAGAGTGCTTTATCTCTTACGAGACGTAGCCTGTGTTGCGCGTTTAGAGTGCCACAGACATAGACGACCTACAGCTTAGTGTGGACTCCGAACCACGGGCAGTGTAAACACTTCTACTCCACAGAAGACTTACTAGGCAGAATACCTCGCTGGTTTGCCATTGCCTTGCGAGGGAGAACGGCCGGTAAAAATCCGATGTTCCGGTACTGAGAATTGAACCCAGGACCTTCAGCGTAGAAGTCTAACGCGCAAACCTCTAGCCCACGGCCGTCTCTCCTACTCGTTTGGTAGCTACGTAAATTTCAAACAATGAGGACGTTCGTCCTCCTACTTAATGTATAACCTTGTAATCCTCGTAATTATGTAACCAGTTTAAATAAATCAAGTTGTTAAGTGTTACATGTGAATCAGCGTTATTTTTTAAATCTGATTTGTGGGAAAAGAGTGACATTTCCTTAGAAAGCATTTATCTAGGATTCGAGTTTGAGTGCTGGCTATTCAAGCGTCGGTAAATTTCAACTGTTTTCCAATCTAGTTTTGTTTTTAACTTCGAATGACGTTTATAAATGTCATCAAGCTGTGAAACGTTAAAATATCTATAGTTTGAAGAAAATTTTAAAATCTTTTAATTAATTTTTCCTCGACGAAACTTATTATTAGACTTCGTCAGTAATCAATGGAAAATTTGTAATATAATTCTTAATTTTGCTACTTACCCGTGAGAAGAAATATCAGCGATGAGGTTACTTATTCCAAGAGCTTTGGCAAAGAAACTACCACAGCAATAAGGTTTGGTCACCTCTCGAGTTTTATCTGTTGGGGCTTATCTACCAACTTTAGAAAAAACTAAGTAATTACTTCGGTGTCAAGGTGGGTCAATTTTGCAAATTATTGTGATTGATTAAACATTGCTAGTTTATTCCATGTGTCATTGTTATTTGATTATTCATTTTTAAAGAAAAAAAAGGAAGCACATATAAATTTTGAATTACTGCATAACCCTGAGGTTTGAAAGAGTAAAATTATTTGTTGTGGGGTGTGCCCTGTTAGTTCAACAACTTTTAGGAGCAACTATATATATATTATTTAATGCATACACAGCAGATTATCTCTATTAGGGAGAAATTTACTATTAGTGCACCAACTTGATTTAAAATAACAATTTATAATTTCAGTTATTTGTCGTTTGATATTTGTGGGTTTATTTTTTTATTATTTTAAATAAATCTTTACCTTGGGTAGTAACACAACAATATATTAAATAAAAGTTACGTACATTTACCCGCAAAACATTTGGGCGAGAACCGTAGTCAGTCCAGTTGTAAATTATATATAAAAAAAGGTCCTCGAGTTGTCTCTACCGTTGCTCGAGCCACCACTGACTACGAATTTTACAGTAAGATCGCAAAAAAACTGCGTTGTCAATATCAGCGGCGTTCACAACGCAAGTAAAATTAATTTATGGTTAATTTACTAAACAACTGGCAACAAAAGATTGTTTTATTTTATGACACTACAACTATAACTAGCATGTTTTTTAAAAAATGTTGACATCCGCTTGATCGACGTCCCAAGGATGTGGAAAAAAAGAGACGGTAGCTAGGTTGTCCTCACTACTGACAACTACAATAAACCGACGAAGATACGGATGTTGTGCCAGGCTGTGCAACATGAATTTTTCCATAAAAACGAAGTTGTAAAGTGTATATGAAGAGAGGTCCGCGAGACGTCTCCACCTTTACTCGAGCCGCCACTGACCATGGCATTTACTGTAAAATCGAAATAAAAATTTATTATGTCAATATCAGCTGAGTTCACAACACAAGTAAAATTAATTTATGGTTAATTTACTAAACAACTGGCAACAAAAAATTGTTTTATTTTATTACAATAAAAATAGCATATTTTTCAAAAAATATTGACGTCCGCTTGATCGACGTCCCAAGGATGTGAAAAAAAGCGACGGCATCTAGGTTGACGTCACTATTAACAACCACAATAAATTGACGTAGATATGGATGTTGTGTCAGGCTGTGCAACAAGAATTTTTCCATAACAACGAAGTTGTAAATTGTATATGAAGAAAGGTCCACAAGATGTCTCCACCTTTGCTCGAGTCGCCATTGACCACGACATTTACTATAAAATCGAAATAAAAAACTGTTATGTCAATATCAGCTGAGTTCACATAACAAGTAAAATTAATGAATAGTTAAATTATTAAACAATTGGCGACAAAAAACTGCTTTATTTTATGAAAACACAATTAGTACTTTTCAAAAATATGGAAGGAAAAAAAGAGGCGGCAGCTAAATTGACGTAAGTAAGGTATGGATGTTGCGTCAGCTGTGTAATAATTGTTACGGAACAACTAAGAAATGGCGGCAAAGTGGTAGTTTTAAGCACCAAAAGCGATTAACTGAGGCACAGAGTTTTTGTTGGAAGGGCAAATCTTCACAGGAACGTTAAAGGAGGTAGTGGGGTTAATTGTATTTGTATCTATCGCCAATTTCACCGTATTCTTAACTACGGTATTAACTCTTTCTTATGTTGAATCCTATTTTATTATCGAGCTTTATTGAGAGGAAACGGCATGAAAACTAAATTAAAAGAGTAATTTCAACCCCACTCTAGTTTCACTGAGCACAAAGATTCATTTGTTCCAGCAGAGAACTAATCCAGCCGGAGGTAGTTTTCAAAATACCTTGAAAGCTAAGCTCAGTACACAATTCTTGAAAAATGGCGCCAGCTAATAAATCACATACCGGCTGCAACTCTCGGGAAAACCGAAAGGTGGCGTAAGATGCTATATTTACTAATTAAAGTATTGAAATGAATATACTGAACGTTTAAATTCAAATGTGCGAAAACCAGATGCACGCCACAAGATGTTCTCCATGATAAAAAAGTAAAAATAAAATTTTTACTCAAAATAAATGAAAAACAAGATAAAGATTTAAATTAAATTACTTCTTTTGCGCCAAAGGACATAGAATGCTAAATAAAGCCCAATTTGTCAAGTAGAAGCAGTTATGTTGTTAAATTAAAGTAATTTTGCGAGCTCATCTACATAAACGAGTCGACGTTAAATAAATATGATGTTGGACTGTAATGATTGACGGTAGAAAAGCACAGAGACTACGTAAAATAGAAACGGAAAATATAATACAGTAATTGACGATTAGTAATATCGCTGTAGTTCTATTTAGCATTTCCCATTAACTGTAATTTTTGTAATTAGGTTTTATTACCAAAATTAAAACTAAACGATAATAGTGAAATAAGTTAGAATCGATAAAAGTGTTGTGAGGCAACATAATCGAATTCTTCCTCTTTCTATAAATAAATAACCAAGCTTAGAGCATGGATTAGTATTTAAAATGCAATTGGGAATGTGTATACTGCTGTTGTACAACAGTTGAACTACATTTGAAAAGATCAGACCAACCATTTGGGGAAGGTTTTAATACACCGAATCAAATAGCTTTAATCTTATAATTACTGAATCTGTTAATAGTGAAGTACCTAAGTGCACTCTCAAACGCATCCCTACACTGACCTACTGTGTTTATAGATGGACAGTTGAACTACAATTGGGGAAGGTTTTCATATAGCTTCTTCTTCTTCTTTTCCATTTCCCTTTTGTCCTTCAGAGGGTCGGATCCTCTATCCATTTTCGGAATTGGTTGTGGTCGGCAGCAGTTCTTTTCACTTCCCTTAGTTCTTTATCTCTTCGCTTTACTTTCTTCTCCAAGCTTTCTCCCATGTTTCTCGCGGCCTTCCCCTTCTTCGTTTTCCTTCGGGTCTTGCTTCCAATGCTCGTCTGGGGTTTCTATTCTCGTTCATCCTTACTACATGCCCATACCATTTCAGCTGTCGATATTCTACTTCATAGATTAGTGGGTTTACCCATATTTCCTCTCTGGTGTTTCTTACGCGGTCTCTTTTGGTTCTACCCACCAATCTTCTCAGGTATTTCATTTCTCCCGCTGTTATTCTATTTCTAGTTTTATCCCGTATGGTCCAGCTCTCAGATCCTTAGGTTAAAGTTGATACATATATGCTGCTGTATATTCGTAGTTTTATCTGTGTGCTGACTTCCTTCTTGACAATGACTGCTTTGCTCAGTGCATAATATACTTTGCTCGCTTTGTTGTATTGCTCTGTTGTTCCGGTTCTATTTATAATTATTCCCAGGTAGTCGTAATTGTCAACCCAGTTTAATTCCTTCCTGTTGCATGTAATTCGTGTGTTTCACTGGGCTTCGTTCTTTGTTATTTCCATTCGTTTGCTCTTATTTGTATTTATCCTCATTCCCCATCTCTCAATTACTCTGTTCCATTTACTGGGCGCTTGTTGTAGCTTTCCAGGCTAGCCGTTTGTAATACTATATCATCTGCGTATATAAGGCATTGCATTTGTATTGCTTGCGGGTTCCAATTTCTTATCTTAACATTAAGTCTTTGGATTCTTGAATGATCTAATTCATAACTGTTACAAATAGTAGTGTCGCCTTGCTTTATTCCTCTACACATTTTAGAGTTCCCCGATTCTGATCCCTTAATTCTTACTGTTTCCTTTGTTTCTTTGTATAATCTCTTTATAGCCTATTGGAGTTCGTGCGTTACTTGTAATTATGTTAGTGCTCTTCAGACACTTTGTTTAGGTATGTTGTCAAACGCCGCTTGTATGTCTATAAATGCCAAGTACAATGGTTTCCCTCTTTCTAGCTTTTTTTCTATTGCCGTTCTTAGTATATGTATGTGATCCTGTGTTTGTCTATGCTGTATGCTGCTTGTTATTCTATTAATTCTTCTTCTATCTCTTCTCTCAGTTTGTTTTCCAGGATTCTGGAGTATATCTTCTGTTCTACTAATGATAGGATATTGCCCTACAGTTATTGCATTCATTCGTGTCACCTTCGTTGTGTAATGGTACTATAATATTTTCCTCCCAGTCTTTGGGTATCTTCTGGCCTTGCCAAGCCAGTTGACAGACCTCCTTGATTCATGCTTTGACTCTTTCCCCTCCATATTTGATCATTTCCGGGACTATACCATCTCTACCAGCTGCTTTTCCTAGACTAATTTTGCTTATGGCTTCTTTACTTCTTCTATCTCAACTCTCTCTCTCCTTCTCCTCTTCCTCTTTCTCTTCGTCTTATGTTGTCATCATCTTTAAGTTTATTGTCGAAGCATTTTCGCCATGCTTCTAAGATCTTTTCTTCTTCTATTTCTTCTATGTTCCCTTCACCGTAGCGTACGCTCTATACTTGCCTGCTGTACTTTCCTCTTATTCCTTTTATTGCTTTCGAGAATGCTCTTCCGTTATCCTCATTGTATTTGGTCTCGACTTCCCTTCCGAATTCTTCCCACGAGTCTTGTTTTGTTCTTCTGATGGCTTCTTTGGTTTAGATTCTTTCAGTTACATAGTTCAGTCTATCACTTTCCTTTTTACTCTGGATATATCTTTTCCATGCTTCTCTTTTCCTCTTAACTTTTCGTCTTACCTTTTTGTTCCACCCGCGAGTTCTCTTTTGGTTGTCTTTTACTGTGACCTTTCCGCATGTCAGTTCGGCTTGTTCTAGTATTGTTGCTTTTAATATTTACCATTTCCTTTCGATATCCCATATTTAATCTGCTTCTCGCTTATTCTGGTTTGCTATATGCTTCTGCTGTTTCTGTCTTTTTTAATTCATTAGTCTTCATTTTTTTTTGTATTTACTTGGTTCCATAGGTTTCCGTCTATAGAGCTTGGTGTCTACTATGAGTAGTCTGTGATCCGTATACAGCTTAGCTCCTCTTATCACCTTCACGTCTAGTATTGCATATTTTGCTTTTTTTATTGTTGTAGGTAATATAGTCATTGATACTCCTTCCGGTGGCCTCAAAAGTGATTTTATGTATCTTCTTGTGATTAAAATGACTGTTTCCAATGAATAGCTGATTTCCTATGCAGAACTCAATCATTTTTCTTCCATTGTTATTCACTTCAGTTTCTCCTCCGTACATTTCTACGGTTCCATGGCCAATTTAATGTTCTTGCGTTTCAGTCACCATTTATCATTACGTGTCTACTTATTTCTCTAGCTTTATCTGTTAGTTCTTGTAGTTCTTCGTAGAAAGCCTCTTTGTCTTGACAGTTAGGCATTCTGTCGGAACATAGACTTGTATGATGGTTAACTCTTCCTGTTGATTTAGGTCTACATACATTATTCTATCGTTGATTGCCTGCCATTGTTTTATTTGTTGTCATGTGGGGGTTTAGTATAATTCCTACACCAACTTCGGCTCTTCTCTCTGATCCTGTGTATAGGAGTTGGTAGCCTTGATCTAACATTTGTCTGTTTTCATATAACAAATCAAATAATTTCATCTTTATCTGCTAATAGTGAGCTACTTAAGAGAACTATCAAACTCTTCCCTATACTGCTATACTATTGGGGAAGATTTAAATGTATCAAATCTAATAATTTCAAAGTAATTGTCACTGAATAGGTTAACAGTATTGTGTTTGTAGTTGCACAATTCAACTACCATTAAGGGCGGACTTCGCAGACTAAATTAAATTATTGTGGTAGTTCAATAGCTACTACTAACGATGAAGAGTTGCCTTAATGATGCTGTTGAAATGTGTATCAAAATATAGACACGTTTAAAACTATCAAACTATATATACTGTATAGTTGAACAGTTGAGCCAACACTAGCAACAGGCTTCAGCATGGTCTGTTTAATCACTACTTAAATGATATTGTTTATGCTATTTGTGACTGTTTTGCCGCTTACAACATACCCCTGTTGTAAGAAGGATTTTTGTTTATAGTGCGATAATTGAACTACTACTTGGTAATAGCTTTTACCATGAAAATTGAACAATATTGTCATCAGGGCTGTTTCTGGGTTTGTAATGCATTATGTGAGTTACTTCCAGAAAAAAATTGCTATATGTATTAGCTCTAGTAAGAAAATTGAATCTCCATTGAAAAAAGCATAATAAATTCTTAGGTCACTAATTAAACAGTTGAGTTGTTGATACATAAGGAAGACATCGAACTTAAATTATTGGAACAGTAGAAGTGTTGAAGTTGTCTCTACGATACAGTTTAACTGACCAATAGTAGATTTAACTTTATTTGGTAGATAAAATTATTTTTGTGAGCAAACAGTTGAGTAATACTGAACCACGCAATAATTTTTGCAAGCTATTGCAGGCAAATGACATTTGAACTATTTCAAATTTAAATTAAAGTACAATAAATTTAATTTAAAATTCTATTCCAAGTTTTTTAAAATATGTAATACCGGCGAATAGTTAACGAAGAGATATCTATCTTGGTTCAGTTGAACTACGGGCATCAAATTTATTGTAGATATTACTGAATTTGGTAGACTAAATATATGCACTTTGTACATGTAGTAGAACCATATAAAAAGAAATTCATAGCAATAGCACATTCTTTAAAACAATTTAAAATAATATAGATTATTTTAAAATAATATAGAATAATATTGCAAAAGAAAATGTATTCATTAATTTACTACTTCCTATCCTAAATGCAACTGACTTTGATTGGTCAACCCAAATTAAAATAACGATCTCTGCTATTTTGTAATTTTTCCATTGAAACTAACGGAAAATGCAGGGAACTGTCAGTTGAATTACTATCTAAAATTAGTTTCTGTTTTAGGACTGGTGAACTACTTAAATATTAATGGTGCCGTATGACGATGTAACAACTGAATTTTTTAAATTTAAACTTGTTAAAATTAGTTTACTGTATTAAATTTACTTTAAAAAGTGTTTGTAAGCTTTGAAGTTTAGAATAATTAATATAGCTTAACGTTTCGGTCAGTTGAACTATGTACACTTGACCTATAGTAGATATAACTAAATTTGGACATTAAATATGTTCAGTTATAACTAACTTAAACTAACCGACTTAATAAGTTCAGAAAGATGTTAAAGGGATATGTAGAACACTTTTCTATATTAGCACAAAGTTAACACATTTCTGGTTTGGGATAGGAGAACTATGTGCAACTGACTTACAGTAGAAATAACAGAATTTTCATGATCAAATATGTCCTGTTAGAACTAACCTAAAATAAACGGTTTAATACGTGAAAAGGTGCTAAAGGAATATGTTGAACACTTTCCTCTATTACGACAAAGTTAGCACATTTCTGGTTTGGGATAGTTGAACTATGTGCAACTGACTTACAGTAGAAACAACTGAATTTGCGTGATCAAAAATTTTCTCTTAGAACTAACCTAAAATAAACGGTTTAATAAGTTTTGAAAAGATACTAAAGTAATACCGTATGTTGAACACTTTCCTCTATTACGACAAAGTTAACACATTTCGGGTTTGGGATAGTTGAACTATGTGTAACTAACTTACAGTAGAAATAACTGAACTTGCGTGATCAAATATTTTCTCTAAGAACTAACCTAAAATAAACGGTTGCATAAGTTCTGAAAAGACACTAAAAGAATATGTCGAACACTTTCCTCTATTACGACAAAGTTAACACATTTCTGGCTTGGGATAGTTCAACCATGTGCAACTAACTTACAGTAGAAATATCGGAGTTTGCGTGATCAAATATGTTTTGTTAGAACTAACCTAAAATAAACAGCTTAATAAGTTCTGAAAAGATACTAAAGGAATATGTTGAACACTTTCCTCTATTACAACAAAGTTAGCACATTTTTGGTTTGGGATAGTTGAACTATGTGTAACTGACTTACAGTAGAAATAACTGAATTTGCGTGATCAAATATTTTCTCTTAAGAACTAACCTAAAATAAACGGTTGCATAAGTTCTGAAAAGACACTAAAAGAATATGTTGAACACTTTCCTCTATTACGACAAAGTTAGCACATTTCTGGTTTGGGATAGTTGAACTATGTGCAACTGAATTACAGTAGACGTAGCCGAATTTGCAGTCCCCAATATTTTCGGTGCTACAACTAAACTAGAAGAAATTATTTAATAATTTCTTAAAAGATATTAACATTATATGTAGAACAATTAAACAGTTTTCTGTAGTAGAACAAAGGTGACAAATTTGTGGCCTGGGGTAGGTGAACTAAGTGCAACTGACATATAGTAGAAATAACTGAATTTGCGGCATCACATTTTTTGTGCTAGAACTAAACTAAAAGAAACGGTTTAATAATATTTGAAACTATACTGAAGGAATACGTAGATTACTTACACAGGTTTCTCTAATAGGATAAAGTTAATAAATATCCGGCTGGACGTAGTTGAACTACGTGCAACTGAACTATAGGAGAAATAGCCCAATTTACGGGATCAAATATTTCCTGTGCTATGACTAAACTAAATGGAACGATTCAATAATTTCTGAATTTATACTGAAGGATTACGTAGAATAATTAAATAGTTTTCGTTAATAGAACAGAATTAACAAATCCTGGCTTGAGATAGTTGAATTACGTGCAACTGACCTATAGTAGAAATGTCTGAATTAGCGGGATCATATATTTTTTACAACTGAACTAAACGAAGAGGGTTAATAATTTTTGAAAATATCATTAAGTATACAGAACAGTTAAACATTTTTCTCTAATGAACAAAGTTAGCAAATATGTGGATCGGTTGAACTACGTGCAACTGATTTGTAGTAGACATAACTGAATTTGCAGCATCAAACATTTTCTGTGTTATAACTAAACTAACCTAAACCCTTTAATAATTTCGGACACGATACTGAAAGAATATGTAGAATGATTTGAGATTATTCTCTAATAGAGCAAAGTAAAATTTCTGTCTGGGGATAATTGAACTACGTGCAACTGACCTACAGTAGAAATAAGTAGTTTATGGTATCAATTTTTCTTGTAAAATTGTATTAAATTAAATAATATAATAATTTGTAAAAATGTACTGAACGGTATGTTAAATTATCAAAACATTTTTCTCTAGTAGGATAGTTGACCTGTTTCTCGTCGAAACTAAATTACTGCAAGAATTTAAGTTAATAAATTCTTCTAAGATTTTTAATTTGCAAAATTTGTCTTAAAAAAATAGTTTACTATCAAATTACTAGCCCAAGATATTGCAATTATGTGCAACAAATGTATCCATACTAAACTACTTTAAAATTGTTTACAGTTATTGTTATTATTTAATTAATTTCCGTTAA
>JABXWE010062100.1:0-11947 GCA_014611495.1 Limonius californicus
GAGGTGTGTTCAATTCAAACCCATCTTTGCTTTATAAAAAATATATTCAACAATTTAATCAGAAATAATTAAAGTCATAGTTAAGGCACCTATCCCATTGTTTTACTAACCGACGTATACCCTGCTCATAGAATTCTTGTGGCTGCTGGTTGAAGAAGTCTTCCACAGCTATATGCACTTCTGCGTCAGACTCAAAATGCCGACCTTTTAACGCCTTTTTCAGCTGTCCAAAAATATGGAAATCGCAAGGCGATAGATCTGGGCTGTAGGGTGGATGCTCTAAAACCCTCCATTTCTTTCGTTGAAGACTTTCTTTTATCGCATTAGCAACATGAGGCCTAGCATTGCCGTGCAGCAACATGACCCCACGCGTAAGTTTTTTTGGACGTTTCCGTCTTATTGCTTGATAAAGCTCGTTCAAAGTTTGACTGTAAAGATTTACATTGACATTTACTCCAGGTTCCTTAAACCCTATCAACAAGGGTCCTTCATGGTCGAAAAAAAATGTTAACATGATCTTGCGTGCAGAAGGTTGTACTTTATAAACTTCTTCGGTGGTGGTGAACTTGAATGTTTTCACTGCACCGACGATAACTTACTGGATGACTCGCAGTAATGGCACCAAATTTCGTCACCAGCAACTATTGACAGAAGAAAGTCATCACCATTTTGGCTATAGTTTGTGAGGTGTTGCAGAGATAAGCCCATTTGCAAACATTTTTGCTCATTAGACAAGAGACGAGGAATCTATTACGAATAAACTTTGCTGTAACCCAGATTACGAACAATACTATGGACAGACCCTACACACTCGCATCAACAATTTCTGAAATTTCTCTAATTGAAATTCGATGATTTTCGCTAATATGGCCTTCCACACATGCCATAGTGTTTTCTGTTAATGCAGTACACCGTGCACCTGATCGCGGCTCATCCAAAGTCGCATCTCTTGTATTCTTAAATTTTCGTTACCATTCCTTCACTGTTGGCTACGCAATACATTCATTTCCATATACTGCTTGCACACTGATCAAACTTGGACGGATTTTCAACAACAAACGCCATTTCAAAATCGATGTTTTAAAAGTCAGAATCAAATTGAAACGCCAGAAACTTACTAATGCGTTGCTTACAAACACTACTAATATTAACAAACGTCATTTGAATTATTGCTTTTGTTTTCAAGGTTAAGTTAATCAAAGGTGGGTTTCAGTTGATCAAGTGTCTTATAAATATAGCTTAACCATAGTAAGTTGATAATACTATTTTGAACAACTAAGTATATGTATTGAAACTGGGTTCAAAAATACTCGAGTCACTTTAGCTATTGACCATTACAACAAACTGCACCACAGTTATGAAGGATTATAGTCTACATACACTCAAATTTATTTTTAAAATTTAATGATACCGATTTTCGCAGAGAGATTTCTGATCAAACAGGCGTATGTTTTGCATGAATATAACAAAAAAAATGGACAAGTTATACATGAAATGAAAGCGCATTTTATATATTTTAAAATAATGTATATATCATTGCTTAAATAAGTATCGAAAAATATTTACATTTACTGGTTACGGACCAAACGAGCTTTTCCGTCGACCCGCAACCGTATAGGTGGAAAAAGACCTACAGCGTAGCTCAGAGGAGTAGGGGGAGATTGCGAAAATCGCTTACGGGAGGAAATCTTTCAAGTTGTGTACAGAGTATGTCGAAATTAACGGCCGCCACCTTCCAAATCACAGCCGATTGAGGGTTCTCGTGGAAGGCCGAGAAGCCGGCGGCTTACGGGAATCGGACTCGCTGTCTCGCGTACTGGCGTACGGTATTTAAATTTTTCAACAAATCTACGTGGCCAGTGGCGTCGGAGTTTACAAGAATAATACAATATATGTTTACTTTTTACAATTAACAGTAACAAAAAAATAATGACAAACGCCGACTGAATGTCGCTTTTTGTCGCAGGAAGAAAAAGGTAAAATCCCTTGAATTTTGACAGTAGAACGCGTGAAGGGTTCTTTTTTTTTCACCACACAAAAAAAATTGTTCTTTTACCTTGTCTTTCGGTGAATGGGGTTGAGAGAAACAGAGGCAGGCACAATTTTGGGGTGTTTTCTTGATGCCGGACAAGGAAAGGTAGACGATGACCTTAGGGAAACTTTGCAACGAAATGTCGTCTGCTACGCTCCTGGAGCTTAGTCTGCTTCCAACAGGGTCGGTTGACGTTGAGAGACGGGAATTTCAGACGATTGAAACAAAAACAACTGCTCCAACAACCACACTTCAACGGGTCGCTTAAATCCGATATGAATCGAAATTACAATTACACACAAAATTGTTCTGCACCAAAGCTTAACACTGCTAATATTTATGTAAATCCGACTTAGCCGAGATTCTTTTTGCCTAAGGCAAAATACGATACGGTAAAACTCAATTTAGCAGAGAAGCCGCGAAGGAACCCGTTATCAGAAAAAGAACGTCGTTCTGTTCGAAGAGTCTAGCGCTTACTTTCTTTCTTCACAGCTCCTGTAGATGGACATGGGCGACCGGAGTCGGGCGACCGGAGTCGGGCGAAGGTGTAAGGTCGACTGCAGAACCAAACGCACCGTGAACACGCGTCGGTCAAAAATATTACATGGAACAATAGTTCTGGAAGGAATAACACGTGCGACTTCCGAGAATAAACATTTCCGAGAACTGTTTTTGACGGGCAAATCTAGCGTACAAAGGGAACTTTCAAAGGCTTTGCGAAAGTGGCCTCGCATAACTCAATCTTAAAAAAAATAATATAGCGATTGACTTAAGAATGGCAATTAAAATAGAATTTTGATTCCGATCAAGCGGAAATTAAAATACGAGTTTAATTCAGATGAAGTGGCAAATTCAAATGAACATAACATACTTTACTAAAAGCTCCAAGTTTTTGAGGAAAGAATGGTCGAAGTTTAATAGTCTATAACTCCAAAGCCCTAAATATGTATAACCCCAAAATGTATTTTGTATTTTTACATATCTCCATATACTACCACTTACCAGTTAATTTCATTAAAATCGGTGATGTAAAGGATCAAACATAAGTTACCTATATATGAAATGGCCCAGGCGTAGTTTATGGTCATACTTTTAAAGAAAGTACTATACGTTTTCACTTACAGTCTCAAGCTTGTAATTGTTTCTTTCATACCATTAAATTTAATTGAGTATTTTAATGTGAGAAAAACGGCCAGTTATCATTTTTAGGTGAAGTTCTTGTTGGATGGTGACAACAACGTTGGAAACGGTGCCCATTAAAAGTTCAAGCTGCAAGGGTTGAATATAAACCGAATAACCAATTGGTATGCTATACTTTCTCTAATATGACTATTTTTATAATTTCAGTTATGTTTGCATAGAATGTCCCGTTTCCCTTTTCATATTTGACGTAATTTATGCATTTTTGCGCTTAATAGTCGAAGAATATTTTCTGATAAATTGATTTACCACGTTGTATTAAAATTTAAGTTAAGATACTTGTTTAGGTCGATTAGTCCAAATGTAATGCCAGATTGCACTTGCTGGTTAAAATTTTTGCTATAGTGTTACCACCCATTTTAGTTTCTATATATTATTGTTTATAAGTTAGATGCGGGGGGGGGACAAAATATGACTTTTAAAACGATAGTGCAGATATAATGAAAATCTGACAAGCATATTTATTACACAACATTAGCACGTTCAAGAACTGCAAATGATTCATTTACTTGCCACAAATAAAAGGGTAAATTAGTTTATTACTGAAAAATGTAAGAATAAACTAGATGTGTATATATGTCCGACAGATAATTTTTGTTAATAAGTAGTATTTACTTTTAGGTACAGTGCGAAAGCTCATACCTGCTGCCACAGAATTGGAGATTTTATCCTCTACGAAAGTAGGGCTCCGGATGCCCACAGAAAGACTTGAGAAGTCGCTGTAGAAAACACTCTTGGATTTTAAGGTTAAAATTGATACGTTTTGTGAGTACATAATTTGTTGTATTTTAAATAATTATCTAATAATAAGTAACTATTGTTTGTATATGCATTTTTTGTTTACTCATTCTGTAAGAAATAAAATGATCATCCTAATTCAAACCGCAACAGAATTCTTTGGATAGAAGCTAGGGTTGCATTATAGATACATTCAAAATTATTTCTTTGACAGGTTAAGCAGTTAACGTTTAGGTATATTTCTCAATTCTCAGTTCACTCTTTTACCCTCATATGGTTATCATTGGCACATCCTTCAATGATAACCTAAGGATACCGTCTTGCAATAGTATGAAGGTTATAGCCACAGGGCATAACTTTTGGGTATGGCGGGAAGATGCTCAGAAGACGACTTTCAAGGTTAACTTTTGCGTATGTTGGGGAGATGCCCAGATTGTTAGGTTAATTTTCGGGTGCGTCGAAGAGGTGCCCAAAAGATGACTTTAAGGTTAACTCTAGGGTATGCCGAGAAGGTTCGCTTTTGGACATCTTTTGAGGTTAATCAACTATAACTTTCAAGGTTAGCTCCTGGACATCTTCTATGGTTAACCAGGAACTGACTTCAAGGTTAGCTTTTGGGTATCTCTTACGGTTACCCTTTCAGGGACCTTGAGGATGCCTTAGTGTTGCTGTATGGGTAACTAATTTGAGACATAGTAACCCTACAGGATTACTTCTGCTTGGCCAATGGTGACCTTGTATTTCTGAGAGGTTAACTTTTATATATCTTTTGGGTAACTTTCGTTACGTGGCGTCATTCCAAAGGGAACGCCTGTCCCGCCATCACGGATATAAGTATCGACTGCCCGGAGGGCTAATAATCAATGTTGTTGATGCCTTGTAAAATTATTATTAATAAATAAATAAACAGAAATGTGTGGCTTTCATAATAATAAAAATTTAGTAGATAGCTTACCACCAGTTTATTTAAACCAAATGTTTGTTTGTTTTATATTTTTAGAAATTACGGCTACATATAGGCTATACATGTTATTTAACGAAATATAATTATGTCAAATTCGGTAAGGATCGGTCTAGTAATTTTTGAGATAGGTGCATTGGTATGTAGTGCTCTAAATGCGAATTCCAGTCTACATCTCCATATGAAAAATATTTAGAATCGCATTACATTCCCATTAATTCTACTATGGGAGTATGCTAATAAAAATGTTGTATGTAATTTTTTGACACATAAAAGGCACAATATACATATGTATACGGAAAATGATAAAATTCATTAAATTTTGATGAGTACAGTACCACATGTAACTATGAGATAAAAACTCATGTTAATACAAACTTCTACTTGACAGGTGATTTACCATGTATAGTTTTAGTCGGTTGTCAGTCGTGATAACACCGTTGCAAGTTTGTAGCCTTCATAGGTACAATATAAACTATTTCGCAAAGTTTGATCATAATATTATTCTGCTTATCCTACCAAGCATTTAGGAAAATTAGTGTTTTAGCTATTCTGTAACATACCTAACATTGTAATATGGGACAAGCACCTTCTTGTAGCACTTCGTGAGGATGTGTAAATACTCACTTCATTTAAACATAAAGGTAGAATATGTGTTTCAATAACATGTTCACTTACAACTGCTCATCGCGCGCTTTCAGAGAATTGTTACTGAAAATGGTGTTTACCATATACCCTTAATTATGTTCGTAATTCAGGCAGCAGTAAAGAGAATTCAAATACAGTGTGAAGTCGTTTCCACATCTGCTCTGATGTTGAATATTTAAATCAGAATTTAAACCTATATTTAATAAATTAATAGAGAAATGATTTTCGATAATAAATATTAACCACTTGCTCACTGAAAATCTGATAATTCATTGATCAATGACAGTAAGTAAGTTAATTTGTTAAAACAAATCTGTCTATAAAACATGATAGCTTAAATTGTAAAGAAGCATTTTTTTATATACACAGGCAACCTTGTATGTTTGTCTGTGCTAAGCAGGTTGGCAATTCATATTAAATTAGGCAATATTACTTTCGCTCGACAGAGCTTTATTTACAAATACTTATCAGTGGTATGTCAAAGGCCAAACATCATCAGCGACAAACCAACAAGTAAATTAAGTCTTTGTGCCACCACGTTACTGGTTACGTAATGCAGCTGTAATTACTGCATGTGTGTGTTTAAATAATTTGGCACCATTAATAGCAACGCGGTCTCACTCTCTGAATTGAATGTAACTCATTGCAGACGTGAAATGAACGCGACCATAGGAAAGTGTTTAATATAATTCTGCATAAAGGAAAACATATTTATATATACAACTTTACATTCAAATACTTAATAAACATACGCTGATGACGCATTAATTTTAGCTGAAACTGAGGACGATTTACAACACCTTACTAAACAAATTCCAATTTGAAGCAGAGAAGGACAACATGCTTATCTCAACAGAAAAAACTAAAAGCTTCGGCATTGCTAGAGAACCGCGCCGGTGTAAATTAGTCATAAACAATAAATCTATGGAAGAGGTTATGAAATACAATCATTTAGTAGTAGAAATATCTAACCGTATAAATCTCTATGAAGAAGTTAAGACACAAACTAACAACAGCAGCATCAATATCTGGATGTATGGACATCATATAGCCGAACAAAAACATGACTATAGACAGCAAGGTCCGCATTTATACAACATATGTTCGGCCAGTCATATACCTTTAAAACTAGAGCGGACACAAGAACAACCAAGAATCTGTTAAAAACAAATAAAAAAAATCATCCTTAGAACTATAGTGTATTGATATTTAGATCATGGCTCCTAAACATTTTTTACATTCTAATATAAGCACTTCTGGCCTTTTCTATCCTACATTTGATTTCTATAGTGTGATCCCATTGATCATTGATTGAGGTACCTAGGTAAGTTATAGATGTTACTCTTTCGATTTCTTGTCTGCTTATTATTAAGGGTTCAGGAGGAATAATGTTCTTACTTATAACCATATATTTCGTTTTCTTGCTGTTCAATTGTAATCCATACCGCTGACTGGTTGTCGCGTACCTTATATTATTCAGTTTTTTCCGTTTATTGAAATGCCTTCTTTTGTATCTCGCAAAGCTTCCTTAAATATTTGCTCTGAGTATATGTTGGACAACAAGGGCGACAGGACACAACCCTGTCTCACCCCACGCCTTATTTCTACTGCGTCTGGTAGATCTCCTTCGATTTCGATGTTTGCGGATTGATTCCAATATAAATTAATTATCATTCGGGGATCATTGTCATCTATTCCAATGCCTTCAAGTATACGTATGGGTTTGTCATGTTTAACGCTATCGAATGTCTTATGATAGTCTATAAAACAAGTGTAGATGTCGGTGTTAACATTTCTGCATCGTTGAAATTATATTTGTACGGAAAATAGCGCTTCTCTTGTGCCTAGAGCATTGCGAAATCCGAATTGGGTTTGGCTCAATTGTTCTTCGCAAAGTCTAAAGATACGTCTATGAATTATCTTCAAAAATGATTTGAGGAGATGACTCATGAGGCTGATCGTGCGATAGTCGGTACAGTATTTGGCACTAGTTTTCTTGGGTAGGGCAATAAATGTCTATTTAAGCCATTCTTTGGGATTTGTCCGGAGTCGTAGATATTATTAAATATGCCCGTCAACCATTTTGTAGCATCGTCATCTAGAAGTTTGAGAAATTCGGAGTGGATTCCATCCAGCCCTGGTGCTTTCCCTTCTTTCATCTGTTTTATTAAAACTTGCTCTTCGTCTTTCGTAATATATAGTCCAGTACCGCATGTCACTGATTTCGGGCGGTTTCTCTGATTATCTTCAAAAAGGCACTTAATGTATTTCTTCCACGTCTCTAATCTTATTTTTTTTGTTGAAAATTACACTTACTGCATCATCTATCAAACATCCTATTATTTTGTGTTTATATAATCCTGCAGCTTCTTTGATTTTTTTGTGCATGTTAAAATTATCGTGTTTTCTTTCTAATGTCTTAATTTCTTGACATTCTCCTCTGTCCACCTTTCCTT
This sequence comes from Limonius californicus, assembly GCA_014611495.1. NCBI lineage: Eukaryota > Metazoa > Arthropoda > Insecta > Coleoptera > Elateridae > Limonius > Limonius californicus. The sequence goes on from JABXWE010062100.1 coordinate 8,036, forward strand.
AGCTATTCGTATCGCTTTTTTGATTTTGCGTGCATTATATTGTATTTATTTATGTTTCTACCCTTATTTTTTTATGGCCTCCATCATTTCCAAAATCTCATCCGTCATCCATGGTTGTTTTTCTGGTGTGCCTGGTTTTAAATATTCTTTGCTAACTTCTTCCAGTTTGTTCTTGAATTTTGTTAATTCATCGTCAATATTGTTTACTATAGGGTACTTCAGACAACCTGTTAATCTTTCTTCAACTTGTGTTTTGATGTTTTGGTCTTTTAATTTTCTTAGTTCATATTTCTCTGCTTGTGCTGGTTGTGTATAAGTAGAGCGCAGTTGACATTCTATATAATAACTAGTTAAAGTATCAAATAACAAAGCTATTCTATAATTTAACTACCGTAGATCGGTATTTTATGAAATAACTAGTTATTTCATGGAATATCGGATTGCACGCTTTAACGGTGACATATATTTTAAACAGTTTTCACCTAAACATTGTCCTCAGAACTTATAAAAATACATTCTATATACCACACAAAGGACAATATTTAATTGCAAATTATCAAATAGGACGAATTGTCCTTACATTTTCAAAATTGACCCAGGTTTATTTATTTTACGTTTTAAACACATTGTACTTTTATATAGTAGCAAACTCACTATTAGTGTAAGGAAAATGTCCCCAACTAGATACGAAACCGTCTGCAAGAAGACAAACAAAACTCTTCAAGCTATAATTTCGAGGTAATATCACTTTTCGATATTAGAGTAGAATTTCAAGGAAGAAATTCACTTCACTTAAAGCTGGGATTACCAAAAAAACTCTAGCAAACTTTTATATTAGAATTTAAAAAAAATTGTAATATAAAATTACCTCTTTGATCTAAGAAACCTATACAACTAGAACGTTTTGAACTCTCATTTGTGCTTTTATTAACTTTGTTGTTTTCGTGGATTCTTAAGGAACTCTTACATTTTAAGCTCGTTAAAGTGTGGTGGTAGCTCAGTTGGTATTCTACAGCGCTCACATAAAAGTTGTAACGGGGTGAAAATGTGAAGGGTGAATTAAATTGCGAGTAAATTAGCAATCTCAAAACTCCACATTTTGCGTTCGGAAGATAAGAGCGCGGAACAACAAACATCTGGTAGCACCGTCATCCGAGGATTCGCCAGAAGCAAACGTTCCTTTCCCGTTGGAGTGGGAGCGCGAGTATCTCCGACCACCCCGGACTTTCCAGTATAAAACAACAGCGCAGCCCATTTTAAAATCACTTTTCGACTCTTATTTCCTGGCTCTTGAATTTATTCAAAAGTCAGAAATACCAGTCGTGCTTTTCCTTTAAGAATTGTTCTTAAAAGATCCCAGTTAAATATTCCGATCCTGAAAAATTAACCCAGTGAATACCGTCCAGATTAATTAAATCCGATTCATACCTGCGAGTGAATTAATTTTCCCAGTGTTCGCCGGTATTGCATTAACCGTTTACAAATTGTTACAGTTCCAGTCCGAGACTCCGTCGACGAGAATATCTGTCGCCCTCAACCGCAGGCAGCAGCGGCGAAAGTTTTACCAGGCCGGTCGACGAATCTTTTGGATTCGTATTACAGTTGTTTCACAGTGAAGTTGGTAATTATTCCGGTGCAACCTGCTTGGCTATTTTAATATTGTTTATACCCGACCGACCGATTTCCGTGTTGTAGACCTTTATATCGCTGGAAGGGGGAGTGTTTGAACTTTTCCACGGCGATAAAAAGCTCTGCCAATAAATTATTATAGCGTTTCGAATCAGTGTTTAATTGGTGCCGTAGAAACGTTGTAATCTTTTCTTTTACCAGTTGAACCCCCTGTATAAAGTTTGCCGTGAGTGCGGAGGAACTTTCACGCTCCGTTAAATTTTAATTTTTAATACCCTGTATACTTGGACGAACCGGAGTAGTTTCGGAAACCCAGAACGATACAGTCTTTAGACACAGAGGAATTTTGTGCAAGATTGTGAGATACTTATACCGTATTTTATTTACGTAACGACCAGAGAAACTTTTGGCCGGCGAAATAAGATTTGCTTGACACTGTACCCGATAATTTTTCACTGTCAAAATTCACAGTCCCGTCCGAATCAGATTTATTAAACAGCGAAGCCAGGTTAAACCGAATTCGAACCAGATACACTGTGAAAACCGCGTAGTTTGAATTTTGTAATTCCAGGAAAGCTGAATTAAATTATTTCCTGTTTGAATCTGTTATTAGAGTAAAATATTCATATACGTACCGATTGTTTTATACAGAACTGCCTAGGTTGAAGGAAGCCAGGAATTCTCGACGTAAAGCGATCCTTGAAAATTGTTTACTTCTAAAATTCACGTATATTTTCGTAAAGCCGACCTACACTGTGAGAATCTTTATTCACCCACTCCGACCTGAATTAAATACCAGAGAACTTACACATTCACGAATTCCAAAATCAAATATTCATAATCGCGTCTTTTCTGTCACTTTAATTAGAGCAACTGTGGCAGCCATCTTCTCGAATAAGAACCGCACGGCGCACGTTCCCGGAGGACCGCCAATCAGCATTCGCCTTTCCCAGAGTAGTTGCAACGCACGAGTTGACGAGGGGACATTGGACCGACCAAGCCGACCCAGGGCCGTACCCAGGATTTTTTATTTAGTTATTATATCGAATCTCATATTATTTGTGTACCAAACAGATTATATTTATTGAGAAATAATTATTAATAAACCTATTGTTATTCACAAGCTGTTATTACTGATCTCTGGACATCTCACGAGCGTACCCGAGCAACATAAATAATATAACGAGTGGCCCAATAAGAGTAAGCGGGCACACCGTTACATGGCCGCATCGAGCAGGGACCCAGACTCAGCACCAGGACTAATCACCAGGATAATTGGCGCCCGAGAAATCCGTCCAGAACAAATACCAGGAGAACCGGAGACACTGAAAATAAAAAGAAAGGTTAGTCAAAATTATGTCTGACGACGAGGCGAAGGGAACCGACCCACCAGTCGCCTGGGTGCAGAAGTTGCGCATAAAAGAGCTGGCTGAGCTAGCCCGCAAATATCGGTTAGAGACCGGGGGCAGTGTAGAGGAGCTGAGGGCCCGAATTAAGCTTTTCCTCAGAACGGGAGAAGGTCCAGTTGACGGAGGGGATGCCAAGCAGTTTTACGAACCTCTTCGGGAACCAGTGGCCGCTCCAGTCAACGCGGCGCAGGTGTGCGATGCGGTCCGGAAGTGGAACCTGCGGTTCGACGGCAGCGGGGACCTAATGTCGTTTTTGGAGCGACTTGAGGAACTCCGAGCCAGCTACCAGTATCGGGACCAGGACATGTTAGCTGTCCTCCCTGAATTACTAAAGGGTCCTGGTCTGTTGTGGTACCGGAACAACAAAAACAGCTGGACCACCTGGGAGGAATTCCTGGGGCAATTGAAGAACCGGTATCTACCCGCCAGATTCAGATACAAGCTCCAAGAAGAGATTCGCTCCCGAACCCAGGGAGAAGATGAGAGTGCGGGTGAGTACGTGAATGCTCTCCAGACGTTAATAAGACGCCTAGGAGACTTCAACCCTGGAGATGCTCTGGAGCGGATCTGGGAAAACATGCGTCCTGAGTACAAAGTTTATATAAGAAGGAAAGATTTTAACTCCTTACCTGAACTAGTCCAAGAAGCCCAGGAATATGAGGCTCTACTAGAAGGGAACAAAGTGTTTCGGCCTCCACCCCCTCCTACACAAACTTTCACGTCTGAAACGGCATATACGCCGCGGAGAACAAGGTTAGTAGGTACAAAATCTAAATTGTTTGTGTTAGGTTCCGGGCAAGCACAACACCCCGGACCAGAGGTACCTACGAGAAGCCCAGGAGCGACAGCCCCGCTAGCTCCGTCAGGAGAACCG
>JABXWE010062104.1:0-15161 GCA_014611495.1 Limonius californicus
CCAGAAGAAAGCGAAGAAGCCGCAGAAGTAATTCAGGAGACAATTCAACCCTCTACTTCTAAAAACTTACCTGCGAATCATAATATTGGAAACTTCATTTCTTCACAAACATTGCCAAAAATTGCAGATTTCAAATGGCAAGCACCAGGTGATTTCCAGAAAAATGAAACCAATACTGATTTTAAATTTTCTCAGCCCCTAACTGTTTCCAGGGAGAGTGATCCTTTAGATTTTTTTGAACTATTTTTGACCCCAGAAATTATTGAAAATTTAGTAAGATTCTCATGCTTGTATGCTGCGAAAAGAAATAAAGCAGGATTTCAGTTGGATGTTGGCGATATGTACACCTACATAGGAATTCTCCTTTTGAGTGGATATGCTCCATTACCACGAAGAAAAATGTATTGGGAAACAAACGAAGATGTTCATAATCCTCTGGTGGCCAAGTCTATGCGCAGAAATCGTTTTTTTGAAATATCTTCTAATTTACATGCAGCAGATAACGATCATTTGCCTCAAAACGATAAGTTTGCCAAAGTAAGGTATCTTATTGATGCACTAAATAATAACTTTTTGCGATATGCACCTGTTGAAAGCAACATATCCAGTGATGAATCCATGATTCCTTACTATGGAAGGCACGGATGTAAACAATACATAAGAGGTAAACCTATCCGTTTTGGATATAAGGCATGGGTTGCAGCACTAAAGTACGGATACTGTGTACAGTTTCAAGTGTATCAAGGCAAAGATAAGAACATGGATATCGCCAAAGGTATGGGACTGGGAGAATCAGTAGTATTTCATTTTGCAGAAATACTGAAAAAACATTACGGTGATCAAAAATTCTCCCTTTATTTTGACAATTTTTTCACTTCTGCAAAACTTATCACATTGTTGGGTCAAAAAGGTATAGGAGCAACAGGTACCACTAGAGGAAACAGAACTGGCAAATGCAAACTGATAGAAACTGCAACAATGAAGAAGCTTGATAGAGGCTCCATGTGTTCTGCACTTGATAACCATAATAATGTGGTTGGTGTTCGCTGGAAGGATAACAATATTGTCACACTTATGTCTAATGAGTATGGGTTAGAACCAGTGGCCAAATGTAAAAGATATTCGGCAAAAGAAAGATCTAAAGTCAACATATCACAGCCTTACGTTGTAAATAGGTATAATACTTTCATGGGGGGAGTGGATCAGCTGGATAATCACGTCTCAAATTACCGAATTGCATTTAGAGGCAAAAAGTGGTACACTCCGCTAATTTTTTGGATGTTCGATGTATGTGTCACAAATGCATGGCTTTTAGCGCGTGAGTATGGATACAGTGAAGACAATCTTACTTTCCGTCGTACAGTTACACAAGCACTCTTACTGAAATACGGAAAACGAAGCACATGTCCAGGACCGAAGAGGGCAAGCATTCAGTACCCAAAAATTGCAAGCGGACGACACATAATCTTAACTGGACAAAGAAGACTCCGATGTGTGGTATGCAAAAATAAGACCAACAAGTCTTGTGATGCTTGTGAAGTTCCGCTACATGATAAATGCTTTCAAACGTATCATAGTTAATTTCAAATAATATAAAGTTAATAAACCACCTTATATCTCAAGTGTACATTTATTGCACTCCTAAGTCCCAAGGGGTCGTTAACGACCCACCTCAAAACTCAAAAACCAAAAAGATAGGATTTTTTAAAGTATTTTTCTGAGTCATTTCTAACGCTCCTTGAACTGAAAAAGTTATCAGAATAACCAATTTTGGAAAAAAATAGTTCTGGGCCTTAATGGGTTAATGGTTTAGGAGGTAGCAGAGGATTTGGTAATTTTTCTTTATATAACTGCACCACTAGGGGTGCTTTTAGAAATGCTTTTTTCACATTATTAATTAAATCGTTCACAGTGGGAAACTGGTCTGTAATTTCCTCCGCAACTCTATTAATACCGTGGGCCAAACAAGTTGTACGAATTAAATTTGGATAGATAATTTTTAAGTTCTGCTCTGATTTGATCATGTATGTTGGAGCGTCCGAAAGCATTAATATTACCTTTTCAGCAGGAACAGCTAACAATTTTGTTATGTTCTCATTCACAAATCTAGATGTTGCTACGTTATTTGTTTTATCAAGTTCTCTAGAGTTAATTGGATAAGATTTCGAAGGTTTGTCACAATTTAAAGTACCAATGAGTAAATTAGCTACGTAGCGTCCACAAGCATCGGTTGTTTCATCTACACTAAAATAAAAATAATTATTTCCTATTATATCACGAATTTCACGCATGGTACTCGTATACATTTCAACAATATAATTTTTTCCGAAGAGTACTTTCGTCGGGTGCATGTCTGTTTGTTAATTTTTCCGGAAATTATTTAAAGCAAGGATTTTTAAATTTTGTTAATGGTACCTATGTTCTATTTTCGAAGTAGAAACAAACAAAAAGTGTATGTGGTGAATACATTATGTTGGCATATCAGTATTTCATAATATGCATTCACATAAAATCAGTGCTTTAGTTATTAGAAACAAATTGCTTGATAGTCGTAGACTAGTTGTAACTATAGCGTAGTATGAAAAGAAAAATGTTATAACAAAATTCCATCGCAATTAGGGTGTATTTTCAAACAACTTATATAACGAAAATGGTATTACTAAATGTAGTATCAGTATAAGAAAAATGATAGGAGGCAGCATGTTTCACCACAAAAAAATACATAAACAAACATGGACTTCACCAGATGGTAAAACGAAGAATCAAATAGACCACATCACTATTGACAAGAAATGGAGACACTCCCTACTAGATGTACGGGCGTTGAGGGGAGCAGATATGGGATCTGATCATACGCTGGTGAGAGGGAAAATAAAGACTAACTAGCTAGGTTAAAAAAACCACCAATGGAAAAACGAGAAAGATACAATGTACAGTGGTTGAAAGATGGCAGTAATTGTATAGAAGAGTATAGAACAAAACTGAGAGAAGTAGCCTACACAATCCCAAATGCAGAAGAAAGTACTATTGAAGAATTATGGGAAAAATATAAATGCATATATAAACAAACGGCAAAGGAGGTAATAGGGATACAAAAAAGAACTAATAAAACATGGCTGTCTCAAGTAACGTGGAAGAAAATAGAACAAAGAAGACAAATAAAACACAAGGTAATAGAGAAAGAACAAGAAGACAAAGAACGATTAAAAAGGGAGTATAAAGAAAAAGATAAAGAAATTAAAAGAAGCGCCAGGAGAGATAGGAGAGAGTACCACGAGGAGCTACTTGTGGAAGCAGAGACAGCGGCGAGACAAAATGATTTAAGAACTTTATATAAAACTACAAAGAAACTGAGCCAAACCGGAACAACAAGCACTGTGCATGTGAAAAACAGAGGGTAAAATACTAAAAAATGAAAAAGAAATAATTGCAAGGTGGCTAGAATATTTCAGAGAAGTATATGCTAAGAAAGAGATAGAACAAAAACTAGAGGAGGAAGAAACAAGCGAGGAACTAAACTTGTCAATAACAGAATTTACACACGAGGAAATAAACAATGCAATTAAACAGCTGAAAGGAGGAAAAGCAGCCGGAATAGACAACATCATGGCAGAACTACTAAAAGCAGATAGAGAAACCTCAACAAATATTTTGTACCTACTAATAAACAAGGTATGGAAAGAAGAGAAAGTACCTGAGGAATGGAAGAAGGGAATAATTGTCAAAATACCAAAAAAAGGAGACCACACAAAGTGTAAGAACTGGAGAGCGATAACGCTGCTAAGCGTAACAAGCACGGTAATGACAAAGATAATGCTGGACAGGATGAAAGGAGAAATAGACCGAATACTTAGACCTAACCAAGCCGGATTCAGGGGAAACAAAGCATGTACAGATCATATAAGCACCTTAAGAATTATATTGGAACAAACCCTGGAATGGCAGAATAAGATATATATAAACTACATTGACTTTAAACAAGCCTTTGACCGAGTGGATCGAGAAAGGATGTGGGACATACTAAGAAGATATGGACTTTCGTTCAAGTACATCAGGGTATTAAGAATATTCTACGAAAATTATACCGCGCAAATTATGCATAATGGGGAATTAACTGAACCAATAAGCATAGACAGAGTGCGACAAGGATGCATATTATCACCAACAATATTTCTGATACTGGTAGACTGGATCATGAAGAAGACAACGCGAAACAAAACAGGGATAAGATGGAATGCTTTTAACCATCTTGAAGATTTAGAATTTGCTGATGATGTATGCTTGATATCCGAAAAAAGACAACACATGCAGAAGAAAACTGAAAAAGTGTCCAAAGAAGCAAAAAAGATTGGACTCAGCATAAACACAAAGAAGACAAAAATAATGAAAATAAACACTGAACGAGAGATGGGAATACTTATTGAGAAAGAAGAAATAGAGAGTGTACAAAAATTCTGCTACTTGGGGAGTATACTAGACAAAAATGGAGGAATAGAAGAAGAAGTGAATGCAAGAATAAATAAAGCACAGAATGCGTTCTACATGTTAAGGAAAATTTGGGGTTCCAATGAACTAACACTAGCAACAAAAGCCAGAATATTCAACACGAACGTGAAAAGCATATTATTGTACGCATCAGAAACATGGGAAACAGAGAAGAGAGTTATAAAGAAGATACACACATGATCAAAATTATTGCATATCTGTGAATCGCCACGAATTAAACTTTTTAATGAGATTGTGTGCTGTAATCGGAATCGACTTTATTACTATCGACTAGATTAATCGAAAAAGGCTCATCTGTGTTAAATAGATTGGGTTTTTTAAAGAGTTTTTATTCCAAAGACTAATACAAAATTCAACTAAAAACAGGAACACAACAATAAACGCTAATTTTAATACATTAGTAGTCGGTATTTCCTCCTCGGGCACGAAGACACGCATTTATGCGGTTTTCCATACTTTCAATGAGATGGTCAATGTTTCTTTGAGGAATAGCGTCCCACTCTTCCCGAGCAGCAATTTTCAATTTTCTTAAAGTTAAAGGAGGATTATTTCGATTTCTAATACGGGCTTTTAACATGTCCCAAGCATGTTCAATAGAGTTCATGTCGGGAGAATTTGCTGCCTACCACAACCTTGTGATACCCTGTTCTTGAAGGTATTGCTCAACGGCAAGAGTACGATGGGGCGTCGCATTGTCATCCATAAATACGAAATCTTCGCCCACTCTACCTAGAAATGGACGTACAACAAGAGCAAGAATCTCTTTAATGTAAAGGTTTCCGGTCATTGTCCCTTCAATGGCCACCAGTGGCGTACCAGCACCGCGCATTATACCGACCCAAAACATTACGCTACCACCTTGGAATGGAAGACGAGACTGGGCTGTGGACAAGCGTGCTTGCCTTCCTGGACCTCTCCAAACTCGTATACTTTTTGAATCACTTAGCAAGCCAATTCTGGTATCATCAGAAAACATTACCATATTCCAATTTGGTGCCCTTGCTGTCATTTCTTGGGCCCAACGCAAACGAGTGGTTCTGTGTTGACGAGTCAATCTAGGCACATAGAGAGGCCTACGAAGATGCACATTGTTGGATTTCAGACGCCTGTGGATTGTGTGCCTGGAAATATTTATTCCTTCCATTCTTCGGAATTCTCGTTGCAGAGCACTACATGACAATGTGCAATTTCTTCGAGCTATTAGAGTTAATTGGCGGTCTTGTCTAGGCGTAGTGACTTTCTTTCTACCCTTTCCTGGCATATCTTTAACGTCATCAGTCTCCCTGAATTTTCTAAAAATTCTGTAGACATGATACTTCTACAGTTTCCGCAACTTCTCTTTGTGTCAGCCCATTCTGCAAGAGGGTCACTATTCTCACTCTGTTGAAGTATGTAATCGTGTTTCGTACCATTATGTTAATTATGCAGCGAAAAAAAACCGTATAATAAACGAAGAATTATGGAAAAAAACTAAACAAGAACCAGTAGCAGCAACGATAAGTAGAATAAAACGGAAGTTTATTGGGCATACTTTGAGGAAAAATGAGAACAAAACAAGCTTTAGATTACCAACCAACAGGGAAGAGGAAAGTGGGCAGACCAGCAGAATCATGGAAGAGAAGTATAGCAAAAGAGATAGAAATGAAGAAGATAACATGGAGAGAAGTAAAAACAGTAGCGAAGAATAGAGAAGAATGGAAGAAGTTCGTAGAAGCCCTATGCTCCGACCGGAGCAAAGAGGATTAAAGTAAAGTAAGTAAGTATAAGAAAAACAGTAAAGATTTTATAATTATCCATGAACCCTCTTACAAAACGGAAATTTATTTTGTAGAGCATTAACAACAATTTTTTGTCGATAGTTGTATATAACTTTAGGACATTTGAACTACCAGGGGGCGTTAAGTCGCTATATTTGTTTCTAACCTAAAAATGTCATCTGTTGTAATGGTTGTTTTTAAAAATACCTAAAAATGGTTTCGAACGAGGACAATTGGATTCGGATTTTTGAAATACCGGATGTAAGCAGACACAAAAAAGGATTTACGATCTACAAAGTGGTTTCAATGGTACGCAAACTTCGCCCTACAACTAACCCGTATCATTAATTTGTGATTTTGTCCCAGTTGTACCCGAGAAACTGCCCTGATTCCGTTACGAAAGTAACCGTGTGGAAGAGATACAATGACTTCAAGAAATTGCATCGTGATATTAAAGCTCAGCACAAATTGTTAAAAATGAAAGATAAGTTTCCAAGCTTACCAAGCACCTCGTATTTTAGAAGGTTGCGCTTGCAGGACTTACACCCTGCAACCTTTTTTAAATAAACATATTTGTAGATTTGATGAGGATGTAATTCAGCAAAGGCGCTCGAATATTTGGACATTTCTAGAATTCATAGCTGCACATCCCCAGTTATTTGCGTCTGATATTTGTGTAACATTTTTTAAGGTAATCCTGATGGTAAGGTTTCTCCCACAAGCCTGAATTTTCAAGTTTTAGACTAGTTACACTCCGAGTGAGTTATTAAACAGTAACATACATTCCATAAGGGCTGAATTAAACTTACCAGTTGAATCTGAATTTGATTTACTTCGACCAAATTCGGATGATGAGCATACCCTAAGTGACACAGATTCCATCTCAACTTTAAGTAGTGTAAGTTTGCAACTATATTTAATTTACTTTTTCAGTAGCCTAAAGTTCGAAGGATATTAAACTGTAAATAATAATAGTGGCCAATATAAACAGTATTTAATTTTTTTAATGTGGAAACTGCTGCCAAGATGTTTAATTTTTTCATATAGATGTGTAGTTCCATCCTTAATTATAAATAAACCTTTGATTGATTTTAGAATATGGAACATTTGCCCGAACCATTTAACCAAAGTATTCCTTCAGTAAAACTGTCGAAGAAGCCAGACATTTCTCTAAACAATTCCTGTACATCATCACATGACTCATTAAGTATTTCTGCAGCTAACATTTCACTAGATGGATCAACCATTATAGAAGGACAGGTTTTTCCAACACCCCCACAAACTCCCAATTCAATGAATGCAGCAAGTCCAACTTATTACATTTTGGAGGCCTCACAACATGTAACGCAAGCAGTAGAGTTTGAGGTTGCTAAAAAATATGAGGAAGCATTCTCTGCATACAAAATGGGTATTGATATTTTGTTGAGGAATGTAAGAGGTTAGTTTATCAGTGGAGTTGTTGCCACAAGTGTTGAATGTTTGTTTGCAGATGATAAGGACTTTGATCGCAAGGAAATGATTAGACACAAAATAGAAAAGTATTTGTTGAGAGCTGAGAAAATTTATAATATGCATTTATCTGCAGACAGTAAAACTCTTCAAAACTATGTAAGTTGTTTTTGTGGTTATGTTAAGGTTAAATTATAATTTACCCATAAAGTAATGCAGTTAATTTTTTCTTAAAATTGATTTTATAGACTGCAGAACATGAGGATGAACAAGCAGAGACAGTTCAAGAAACAGTATCCGATTTATATAAGTATAAAGTTGTTAAAGTTATAGCTTCCGGTATGTTAGTCTTGCATTCCGATTCACAACAGCTATTTTATATTAAGGTTTGTAGTAAATTTGATTATTTAAAGGTCTTGTTTGTCACAGAAGTAAATTTTTAGTGTATGTCCATCTTTGTCAACATTGATGTGTTTCCCTAGAGGAAATATTTTTTCAGGTCTCTGGGAATCTTTGTTTAAAAATTATATTGTCTGCAGCTAACAGATCAGTAAGTTACAGATATAATATTCCAATAATAACTGTCAATAGTCTTTCGTGGATTTGATAAATTTGGCTAACATTAATCTTATGGCAGCTGGTGTGGATGATTTTTTATTTGTCTTTTTCCTTATTCCCATAGGTCTAAAGGTATTATCATAAATTGCTACCTTCAATGGCTTATAGTATATGCAAGATTAATTTTTTCCCCATTCAAAGTTAGGAAGACATTTTTAGTTTTACAAAATTGGCAGTTAAGATTATCCAGTAAAACTGGATTTTAGTTGTTTTTTTGAACGTATAGTAATAGCTTTTTCAGCATATTTAATAATGACGTTTCAAAAAGTCTAGAAGGCTTTGCAGACGAACTGCAACAATGATTAAAAAAATTTTCTATTTTCTTCTTCTTAGCCATTATTCATAATGTGACCATTTATTTTTTCCTCAAAACGGTACATCTACTAATTTTTAGGTGATCGTGTAGGGAAACTGAATTTTCAGGTCTGAATATCTTTTAGTTGTTTTCTTTAATTTTACACATGAGCTTATGACGCGGAAATAACAAAGCGATCGGAAGACGTGTATGTGTGCACTTCGGAATCGGCATTCTTGATTTTGTCTTTGCTCCCGTCGCGTCGACCGGAAACAATACATATTAGACGTGTATATTAAATTTAAGTTAAATAAAAACGCAAATTTTTTCATAGTTTCTATTTATTAATGAAAATACAAAAAAAATACCTGAAAATAAATCATTTATTTGGTCTTATATTTTTCTGAAGAACAAATTTGCTTAAGTATATTTGGCGTTGATTTTAAATACGAATGAAATTCTTGGCACGATAATTATAAGAAAGTTCGTATGTTTCAAATTATTGGCGTGAAAGTGTTTGAACAATTCCACCCAACGATTTTCGGTTGATACATTCCCAGTGTTCCATTCTGTCACTTTTTGTGGTGTAATGTATTTGGAAATAAGTGAATATTCATCAAATACTTCTGTGTCTTGTTTAGAATCAATAAATCCTTTTGCAATCAATTCATCCATTACACTTTGAATTTCTTCCCACCTACGTATTTTAGTTAAATTCGCCCATTCAAATATTTTTAATTCTTCAAAGAACACAGTCCTCTTTCATATATTCTTTTTCAACACCGCTGCAGCCACTTTCTTGCAATGTCGCCATTAAATTACCAACGGAGTTGGAAGAAACAAAGTACTTTGTTTCAAAGTCAAATTGCTTTTTAGTTGATTTATTTCCTTTGTTGCTTCAATTGCAGAAATACTCTGACCGTCGATCTTTAACACAGCTTGATGGAACGTTGTTGATTGTGCATGCATAAAAAGGAGCCATAATTCAGAGTTAGTGTTTTCAAAAAAGGTTCTCAATATGTTTGGGCATTTATCTATACTCAAAAAGTAGTTTTTTAATGGCTTGTATAGTTTCAAAATCCTCTCAATAGCAGGCATAAGCGCAAGCCACCTAGTTTTACTATAGCCTAGCAATTTATGATACTCTGTGTCAACTTCATTACAAAATTCTTTCGGAACTTCCACGCGAACACAATATACAGGGTACTTCACCGTGAGTGGCCTATTAGACGTTTTCGCGAAACTACAAATAATATGAGACTGAAAATTTATGCACAGGGGTTTTCCGGATTGATCTCTTTAATGAAAATAATGCCATTTATGTGACACTTCCAGTTACACCGGAAGTCGGTATCAACTTCGTTATTTTAAATGGCATGCTATATATTTTATGCCGGAATCGAATTCTATTCATTATTTTAAGGTAACTTTCAATAGCATTCCCTATATCAAAAAATAATAGTTTTTGAGATATTTCGTTTTGAATGAAATCTCATGCCAAAACTAACTCATAGTTAAAAGTTAATAACCTCCGCTATGGTAAATTCCAAAAACCAATTTTTTTCCCATATGTTTATCAGAGATGGAGCTTATGTGAGCACCAACTACAAATGCGCCAAAATGTACAGGGTGTTCAGAAATGTGAGTCGAATTTTGACAACTGCGACCTCTATTAAGTCGCTTATTTTAAATGCAACATACTGTATTTTATAATCTCATTCGATTCCGTTTTTGATTACCTATCAACCAATGTTGGCATTCCCTATAGCTAGATTTTACGGTTTTTGAGTTATTAAAAGTTATTAAGAAAAAGGTGCAATTAAACTCAATATCGAGTATAGTGTACCATGGAGAACAAACATATTTTTTTTAATAATTTAATATTAACCATCACTCAGAAGGTGGTGATCTAAAACTAACTAAGGACAAAAGAAAAATACATGAACTGTTACTTTTTCTGGCACCAAAGTACAGCTATAGAAAGCAGCATAAAAATACAGTGTGAAATTTGAATAAATTTTAATATGTACAACAAATTTAACAAACACAATAAAACAGAAATAAAAATAATTCACGTCAACGTTGAGCATGTTCATTAAAATAAGAAAATTGTTAATTATATTTTAAAGATATTGAACATAACAAGAAATACCGACAGAAATATTATAAAAGCTGATAACAAACACGTTCTTTAAACTAGTACTGCTCGAAATGCTGCCCATTAACACGTAAACAATTTAAGACTCTGGTTATAACACCGTTAGTGGTTGCTCGCCTAATTTCATTCGCGTCTAGTTCTTCGAACGCCCTTCTTACTTTCATTTCCAATTCTTCTGTGTATTTACAGGTGTATCATACACTTTGTTTTTAATGTTTCCCCACAAATAAAAATCAAGTGGAGTGAGATCTGGACTTCTAGAGGGCCATAACCAGCGGCCGCATCGTCCAATCCACCTATCTTGAAAGATATCGTCTAATATGTTTCATACCAATGTGTAGAGTGAGGTGGACCTCCGTCTAGTTGATACCAACATCTTGCATAATCCGGTACTGCTAAATCGTCCAAAAATTCGGTAACTATTGCCCTTAGTACCTCTACATAACGTTGACAAGTTAAGGTGCCATCATAAATATGGTAAATCAACTTATTGTCTTTTAATAAACAAAATACATTAAAACTATTTTTTTCCTGAAATCCTTTCCCTTATTGCGTGAGGGTTCTTATTTGCCCAGATATGGTGGTTACGTCTGTTAAATATGCGCGTGAAAACTTCGACTCATCTGTCCAGATAATTTAAAAAAAATCATTATCTTCTTGACTGCGAATTAAAATCATGTCACAGAACTTAATTCTATTACCAAGATCTTCTGGATGCAGAGCTTGTACCGTAGTGAACTTATAGTCGTGCATTTCATGCTTCCACAAAATTCTTTCTATAGAGGTATAAGGAATACCTATGTCATGTACTGCGGTGTAAATGGATGCCTGTGGATATGCTTCGAAATATGCTAGGACAGTCATTTCGTTTTCTTCGTTTCCAGCAACTGGACTGGGATTTATTTTTGTGGCTTTAAAAGTGCCAAACTCTAGAAAATTTGCCTCAATGTTTCTGAATTTCTTTTCACTCATAGGTGGCAGATTTGGATTTAATTCGTTGAACCTTCCGCACGTTCTACTAAGAATTCTATTGCATTCTCAATGTATATAAAATAAGTTTAAGTAATCTGCATTAGAATAATTATTTTGCATATTTATAACAACACGTTGACACTGTTAGGGAATTATTTACTTTTCTAATGACAGGACTAACATTTGTTTATTTTTCATGGCACACTATACTCGATATTGCTATAAATATAATCAGCTTTCTAAATAACTTTAAATAACTCAAAAACCGTACAATCTAGCTATAGGGAATGCCTACATTGGTTGAAAGGTAATCAAAAACGGAATCGAATGAGATTATAAAATACAGTATGTTGCATTTAAAATAAGCGACTTAATAGAGATCGCAGTTGTCAAAATTCGACTCACATTTCTGAACACCCTGTACATTTTGGCGCATTTGTAGTTGGTGCTCACATAAGCTCCATCTCTGATAAACATATGGGAAAAAAATTGGTTTTTGGAATTTACCATAGCGGAGGTTATTAATTTTTAACTATGGGTTAGTTTTGGCATGAGATTTCATTCAAAACGAAATATCTCAAAAACTGTTATTTTTTTATATAGGGAATGCTATTGAAAGTTACCTCAAAATAATGAATAGAATTCGATTCCGGCATAAAATATATAGCATGCCATTTAAAATAACGAAGTTGATACCGACTTCCGGTGTAACCGGAAGTGTCACATAAGTGGCATTATTTTCAATAAAGAGATCAATCCGGAAAACCCCTGTGCATAAATTTTCAGTCTCATATTATTTGTAGTTTCGCGAAAACGTCTAATAGGCCACTCACGGTGAAGTACCCTGTATATAAAAGTGTGAATATATTTTCACAATAACGCATTCAAAGTCTATAGGTAGACAATCGGCGGCAGTTTTAATTGCGTTGTGAATTATGTGTGCTCCACATCCGATTCCTAACAATGTTCTTCCGAGAGAGATAAATTTAATTTTGCGTAAACATTGTTGACGCCTCGTCTTTTCATTCCGCCAAAATTGCAGTTAGTATTATCTCCACAAAATGCCACGATTTTTGAAGTCAAATTATTTTCGGCCAGTACCTTCATGAGATAATTCATAATAACGTCTGATGTTTCGCCCGGTTGATCTTGAAATTCTAAAAGTTGGACTTGTGCCTTCGTATGGTAAAAAAAATCGAACTAAAACAGGGAATATTTTCTTGGATCCATGGTTCGAAGCATCAGTTAATATAGCAACACAGTTGCATTTACTGAGGCGATCTTTTAATTCACAACTATTGGAGCTAACACATTTACAACGATAGCTTCTGTTTTCGTCCGGGCACATCCAAATTTCTGTTCAAAACATGTTTGAATTAACTGAGAAGCACAATCGTTAGAGCGAAAACTGTGGTTCTCTTGCACCGTGTGATAAGCCCAGACGCCTTCCGCAGCAGCAATTTCCAGATCTTTCGTAGTTGGTGAATCCGTTTTCTTAAAAAAAATTAATCAATGAAGAACTTGTAGCGACAGCAAGATCGGAATTTTTGTTTTTCTGATTTTAAATGCTGGTTAATATAGCTGGCACCTCCATGGGCTATGTTAAATTCTGTACGACACTTTTCACATCTGACATCCAATGGAGTACTTCTTTGCTTTATAAACGGGTACTTAGTTTGTAGATTAACATTAAAAGTACACTTGCGTTTAGGCACTGTTAAAATGAAAGGTTCATATACAAGAAACTTAAATTAACTACAATAACGCACGTCGGTAAAAAAAAGAATAATCAGTCGTTAAGAAAGATGCGTGTTCTGCCTTGTGCGTCAGGCCTGGGCATGTGTACCTACTCGCAACCGATGTTTGAGCTGACTATTTACAATGTGTGAGACTAATTGGCATGCCGTCATCGCTGCGCTACTAAGCGCTGCCGTCGGATTATTTTAGATTTTTAGCGCCTTTTTTTTAATTATTAGCGTGGGTTGCTCTCTCTCTAAAAACGGGACACTTAAGAGTGTAAAGTCAAGACTTTATTTTATATACAGTTATGAATTACAGTATTCCAAAAATCCATTAATTAGACGAGTACTTTAAAAAGAATTCCACATTTATTTATTATATGTGCATTAAGAAAACATCAACTTCATTTTTATAAAACTTAATTTTACCTAAAAACTATCAAGATTACACTAAAGGAAGGTAAACAGAAAAGTGTACTGTACAGTAATATGAGCTCAATAAATAATTTAAGAAAATTACATATTCATGTTGATTTTCATTGATTATGTAGACTCTCCTTTGGAATAAGTAGGTAGCAGGCACTTCACACTTGATTGTTAAGGGGGCTTTTTCGTCTTATCTGATACAGTGTATTTTTCATAACTCTTAGTAGGATCATAAGGTTCCCAACGACTAGCAGGGAATATGTGCTTATTGCGTTCATACCAACTACGCATTAAGACTTTCCCTGCATGTGAATCTTCTTTTTCAATAGATGCATCACTTAACATACGTACATCATCATGAACATCAAATTGAAACAATGGTCCACTTTTTCCACGAGCCTAGAGTAAATCAATTAAACAGAACATTAGATTATAATAAAATGTAAGAAAATAATAGATTTCCCGTCAACTTACTTTTGTAACTATGAAGTCATAAAATGTATAATGATGAGGAAGAATTAAATCTTCTTTAACATACATAAGTTGATCCGCCATCACAGTTTTTAGTTCTGAGAATTCTCTTCTTAATAATTCCAAAACTTTTTGTAGGAAATGATATACGGAATTACCTGTGTTCAAGTTTACTCGTTACAGTTTTTGTAATTACATCATTATATTTATTTAAACATACAAGTTTCCCTATTAAAGTGAATGTTTGTATCAACTGTTTCTTGCGTTATTTAGTTGAAATTCATAATCAATAATATTAACAATAATTTTGTTTTTACCCTTTTTCATGCGTACTGTTCTTCTATGACCAGACCCATCCCAGTAGCTGAAAGTAATATCGATTTCTTCTTCTTTAAGCTGTTGCTGTTGTTCTACCCACTCTTGCCGTAGCTCTTCTCGTAATCTGTTTTCTTCTTCCTCTCTTTCTCGATCTGGTAGAAAACTAGTGTCTACATTGGGATCCTTTTTAATTTTTTTTGATAGTTTAGCATTTATATCGTCTGGCTCATATTCTCGTTTCCAAGATACTTCTTCCTTTTTTTCTTCTTCTTCTTCCTCTTCTTTTTCACCCTCATCCTCATCTTCATCTTCAGATTCATCTTTCATAGAGAATGACAATGCTTGTATCTACAAACAAATGAACAACTGACTATTGCCGTGATATTAAGGTAACCAGCATTTCTTTTTAAAAATCAGGACACTTTAGTCACACCACCCGCATAGTCAATAAA
>JABXWE010062111.1:0-10647 GCA_014611495.1 Limonius californicus
AGATCAGTTTATAACAAATTTTATATGATAAATTGTGGCCAGATACAATTTTTTTTAATAAAGTTGTTAGTATTTTATTGTTAGATTAGAGTATAGCATTTGTTGAGAGGGATTGGGTTAGATGCCAACAGAGAATGTTATACATAATTTATATTGATGGTGGTGGTGGTGGCGGTGTATGTGGTGGTCTACCGGGATGTGGGGTGGATCAGTTTATAACCGATTTGTTGTTCATCGTACGATATTAAGTAATATCGTAAATACGGATTAAGTATAAGGAGAATCACTTTGTTTTACATAGCAAATCACTGTGGATCATACTGTACAATCTTTTTAACCTTCAGACTTTTAAATTAAATTTAACATATATTCAAAGAGTTCAATTCATTGTTCAGATAATGGTAATTAAGATCGCTGAAAACATTTTGGTAAACTACCCTGTATATTTACATATAGTTTTGGTAGGTCGGCACTGCTGTATGGATTAAGTAGAGACTCTTCTTGTTTTCCATAGCTATCCCTTATAGCAAAATGTTGTTCTTAATACGATGTTAAGTAATGTCGTAAATACGGATTAAGTATAAGGAGAATCACTTTGTTTTACATAGCAAATAGGCACTGTGGATCACACTGTACAACCATTTTATCCTGCAGACTTTTAAATTAAATTTAAGATATATGCAAATATATATTCAAAGGGGTCCAACAATTTTCAGATGATGGTAATTAAGATCGATCAAAACATTTTGGTGAACTACCCTATACATTTGCGTATATGAGTTTTGGTAGGCCGGCACTGATTGTGCTTAGATAATCAGAAGGTTAATCGGTTAGAGTCCTTTACTCTCTGGGAACACATTTATGAATCTCAATTTGAATTTAGAGATACGGGATCTAAATTGTAAAAGCCATCAGACTCGGGTGCTTGGGGGCGGTGTAGGTCCTGAGGTCGAGGCCAGGCGGTGGCAAGTGACAGGCACGCAGGTCCGCCCTTCGCCAGCCTAGAATTAGTTTGCGGCAGCTCCAAAGCTGTATCTATCTGCCTGGATGGCTCCGACATATAATATATGTATGTCTCGAACTCATCCTCCAGACCAGCATCATTAAAAGATAAACGATTTCACAAAGCGAGTATCACAAGAAAATCAAAAGTCAGGCTACCTTCACGAATCTGCGCCTCGGGTCCTTCTCAAACGAGACCTCGTAAAATCCACGAAAATGTCTTCGAAAACGGAGCAATGAAGATGACTCTCAAGAATTACAAAAATTATAATAACTTGCGGTGATTTGATGAATCCTCCATTTAAAAGTCGGCGACTTCAAAGGTGGTCATTTTTGGGCTCGACAGAAGGTGGTCGCCCCCCGGGATCACCTGTATAACGCTGGGCGACAAACGACAATTTTAATTTGTACCTGTCACTAAACTTTAGACCTTAACTTTGGAAATATAATAGAATCCGTTCTCGTGGCAGTTCTGCAAACTCAAGACTTAAACCAAAGACCGCGACCGCAAAAACAATTGCACGACCAATACAGAGTGTTCCATTAACTCCATCTATTTATTCGAAATTGTTATTTAACTGCTGGAAATTAGGTTTTGTTTTCTTTTCTAATAGAGAATAATTAAAATATAAATAATTTATCACACGGGCGTTTACAGTGTTGCATATTCAATTTAAAAACACACAATCTTTGAACTAATATACAACTACCAAGAGATAGGGTATTTCAAATATAAAACAAATTTTCAGTAATAAAGTCAAAACTCACATGTGGATATTATTTCAGTTACAAATTTTTAATGTCACACTAAGAAGGAATACAGTCCAATTCAGTTATAATAAAAAAAAATTTGCTCGTTATATCCGTGAAAGGTAATATACGGGAAACTTAGTATTAAAATATAAAATCCCTTGTAAATATATATTTTCACACCTAGAAAAACTAAAATAGCTATTAGCGACTAGGTATAAAAAACAATACGTAGATACATACACATTCCTTATGGGATATTAGGACTTTTTTTGGTTTTTAAATCTCACAACCCTAAGATTACGTTAAAAGCATTGTATAGAACTAAATATTTCGTCACTATTACAATTGTATGTTAAAAAAACCGCCAATAGTTTCAATTCCAATCGTAAAGTTGAGTGCATTAGGTAACACTTTCAAGCGATCTTGCTAAGAGGAAAATACAATACAGTTAACAATGCATATCTAAACATTTACTCCGGAAATACGTGACAGATGTATTCTGTAAAAGTTTGCTTGGAGGTAAATATTTTTCAAGTGCAAAATATATTTATTTATGTTCGTTGCATCCGGGACACGCCACCGTTTTAACAGTAAAATACAATATATCGTTATAAGCAGGATCTCGTTGTACCCAAGTTCCTCCTAAAGGACATAAACCGATCCATTTTGAATTTCAAAGAGACCATTTAGTTGTGATAGTTTTGGTATATCAGAAAATCGAGGCACTGATTTTAACGTTTTAAATTTAAATTTAAGAAATCATAGAATGTAATTTAAAAATAACTCACTGTATATATTGATTACGATAATAATGATTTCTAAATTATAAATTTTAAAATTATATTAAAAATTTCAATCTAAATTAAAATTATAATTATCATTTATTGTTGTTAGCACCTTGGAACTTTTAGAATTCCATACAACAAAGAGGCATTGATTTAATCACAATTAGTATAATTTGGAAGAAAGCAAAATTCAGGGATACTGAATAGGAACATATTTGATAATTCAATAAAGTGTGGGTGCGTGTTTAATTATTAGTTATTGTTAAATTAACAAATCATCTATATGCATATTTAGTTCCTTCGTTTATTCCACTTGGAAACGATACCTATGTTGCTGTAAATTTTGAAACTAACTATACAGAAAACAAAAACAGCTCCTGGTTTTATTGTAAATTTGGAGTTAATTAAAATAGCATACAATATAAGCAAAGAAAACAGTATTTGCAGTTTTAATTCCAGTAAAACGAGAGATATTTGTATTAATAAGTTAGTCTAACTGGGAATAGAACAATGGGATATATTAACGAAGAACAGGAACCCCGTTCTGCTTTAACAAACAGAATTTGTCTGGGAAATATTTTCAAAAAATTTGGATCAATATAATATAATATCAGCGATTTTGTGCCACATTTAGTTTCGTAGACAATGATTTGGCTGGGCGATACCAAAAATAAGTGTGGAGTATTATAGCCAGGTTGGATCGATATTTACCAGAAGTATCCAAGTATCGAGGTATCAAAAGTACTGAACATATCGAAAATACTTATGAAAATAGTATGTACGTTATACATATTTTACGGTCAGGGTATCAGTAATATGGGAATTATCAAAAAGAAATATTTAATGATGTTGTACAACACATTATTTATTAGTCATACATATAGCGCGAGTCAAACTAACGATATCAACAAGTGATGCCAATTAGTGTTACTAAAATCTTGATACTTTCATTTAAGCATACCTCTTCTAACATGAGCATAACTTTATTACTTTAAATACAACAACCTGTATATTTTAACATATTTGGAAGTAGGATAAAATTGTTGATCCGAAATTAAAAAATCTGTGTTTTCCCTCGAAATTTTGAATTTTTCATCGAATTTTTAAACTACGCGGGCTAGACGAATTTTAGATATACAGGGTGAGCTTCCTACATTTATATTCAAAACCGGAGGTAATTAAAAATTGTTATTATCATCTAACCGTAGGGATTCTAGATATATAGAGTGACCCTCCTACAGTTACTTGTTCAAAACCGGAGGTAATATCAAATTTAAAAAGCATCAAAAAATAGAATTTTAGATATACAAGGTAAGCCTCCTACAGTTACTTGTTCAAAAACGGAGGTAAACCAAATTGATAATACCAGCAAACAATAGAAAACTAGATATAAAGGGCGAGGATCCTACAGTTACTTGTAAAAAACGGAGGTAATACCAAATTGATAGAACAATCAAACAATAGAATTTTAGATATACAGGGTGAGCCTCCTACAGTTATTTGTTCAAAAACGGAGGTAATAGCAAATTGATAATACCAGCAAACAATAGAAAACTAGATATAAAGGGCGAGGATCCTACAGTTACTTGTAAAAAACGGAGGTAATACCAAATTGATAGAACAATCAAACAATAGAATTTTAGATATACAGGGTGAGCCTCCTACAGTTATTTGTTCAAAAACGGAGGTAAACCAAATTGATAATACCAGCAAACAATAGAAAACTAGATATAAAGGGCGAGGATCCTACAGTTACTTGTAAAAAACGGAGGTAATACCAAATTGATAGAACAATCAAACAATAGAATTTTAGATATACAGGGTGAGCCTCCTACAGTTATTTGTTCAAAAACGGAGGTAAACCAAATTGATAATACCAGCAAACAATAGAAAACTAGATATAAAGGGCGAGGATCCTACAGTTACTTGTAAAAAACGGAGGTAATACCAAATTGATAGAACAATCAAACAATAGAATTTTAGATATACAGGGTGAGCCTCCTACAGTTATTTGTTCAAAAACGGAGGTAAACCAAATTGATAATACCAGCAAACAATAGAAAACTAGATATAAAGGGCGAGGATCCTACAGTTACTTGTAAAAAACGGAGGTAATACCAAATTGATAGAACAATCAAACAATAGAATTTTAGATATACAGGGTGAGCCTCCTACAGTTATTTGTTCAAAACCGGAGATAATACCAAATTGATAATACCATCAAACAATAGAATTTTAAATATACAAGGTGAGCCTCCTATAGTTACTTGTTCAAAAACGGACGTAAACCAAATTGATAATACCATCAAACAATAGAATTTTAGATCTACAAGGCGAGCCACCTACAGTTATTTGTTCAAAAACGGAGGTAATACCAAACTGATAATACCATCAACAATAGAATTTTAAATATACAAGGTGAGCCTCCTACAGTTACTTGTTCAAAAACGGACGTAAACCAAATTGATAATACCATCAAACAATAGAATTTTAGATATACAAGGCGAGCTACCTACAGTTATTTGTTCAAAAACGGAGGTAATACCAAACTGATAATACCATCAACAATAGAATTTTAAATATACAAGGTGAGCCTCCTACAGTTACTTGTTCAAAAACGGAGGTAAACCAAATTGATACTACCATCAAACAATAGAATTTTAGATATACAAGGCGAGCTACCTACAGTTATTTGTTCAAAAACGGAGGTAATACCAAACTGATAATACCATCAACAATAGAATTTTAAATATACAAGGTGAGCCTCCTACAGTTACTTGTTCAAAAACGGAGGTAAACCAAATTGATACTACCATCAAACAATAGAATTTTAGATATACAAGGCGAGCTACCTACAGTTATTTGTTCAAAAACGGAGGTAATACCAAACTGATAATACCATCAACAATAGAATTTTAAATATACAAGGTGAGCCTCCTACAGTTACTTGTTCAAAAACGGAGGTAAACCAAATTGATACTACCATCAAACAATAGAATTTTAGATATACAAGGCGAGCTACCTACAGTTATTTGTTCAAAAACGGAGGTAATACCAAACTGATAATACCATCAACAATAGAATTTTAAATATACAAGGTGAGCCTCCTACAGTTACTTGTTCAAAAACGGAGGTAAACCAAATTGATACTACCATCAAACAATAGAATTTTAGATATACAAGGCGAGCTACCTACAGTTATTTGTTCAAAAACGGAGGTAATACCAAACTGATAATACCATCAACAATAGAATTTTAAATATACAAGGTGAGCCTCCTACAGTTACTTGTTCAAAAACGGAGGTAATACCAAATTTATAGAACAATCAAACAATGGAGTTTTAGATATACAGGGCGAGCCTCCTACAGTTACTTGTTCAAAAACGGAGGTAATATCAAATTGATAATACCATCAAACAATAGAATTTTAGATATACAGGGTGAGCCTCCTACAGTTATTTGTTCAAAAACGGAGGTAATACCAAATTGATAATACCAGGCATACCAGCAAACAATAGAAAATTAGACATAAAGGGTGAGGATCATACAGTTACTTGTTCAAAAACGGAGGTAATCCCAAATTGATAGAACAATCAAACAATAGACTTTTAAATATACAGGGTGAACCTCCTACAATTACTTGTTCAAAAACGGCGGTAATACCAAATTGATAATACTATCAAACAATAGAATTTTAGACATACAGGGTGAGCCTCCTACAGTTACTTGTTCAAAAACGGAAGTAATACAAAATTGATAATATCATCAAACAATGGAGTTTTAGATAAACACTGGATGAGTCTCCCAAGACGTATCAGCTTGATATCTCGGCTATTTGAAGTACTCAACAAATATGTTTGCGCAGATTGTAGTAGATAATAGCTCCTATGTGGAGATGTAATTAAAATGTTTTTTTATTGATCCAATGAGATTTTTTGAAATTGCCAATACAAACTATTTGTTTAAATTTTTAAATTAAGATTTTTAGTGTAGGCCTTGCTTGGGATATTCTCCTAAAATATTTTCATAAATTTGTTCGGCTCATTCATACCGGGAAATTTTTTTTCCGGTACTATCCTCGTAGATATCGTTTATTTCTGGGGAAAATAAATGTTACTCTGTATTTCTTGAGATTTATCGAGAATTTGGAGAAGTTGATAATATTATAGATAATATAAAGCAATTTAATTTTGCTGCAAATAGATATTTAAATATTTAAACATTGTTTACTGCTTGCAAATTTGATGAGCTGTTGTATTTATTTAAATAAAGTAAATGTTATTTCTCTAAATATAAACGTGTAAGTAGTAAAAATATGATGTTTGACTATTTTAATATCAAAAACCTCTTCGCAGTTTAGGATAATTTTTGGAAATGTCTCGAGAAATTACACAATTTTAAACCAGAAATCAAAAAATTTATCCTTTCTAGACAAATTCTCAAGAAGAAACATTATTTTTAATGAATATTTTCCATTTAACAATTATTTTCTATAACTGTTATCGATTACAGTAATTAACGCGTTACTTTAATCAGTTTTAATCTATTTTTAAATTAATTAAAATACCCGATAGGCAAAAAATATTTTTGATTACCCCTTTACATACTACTGGGCTTTGCCTATTATAATATGCCTAAAAAAAGTTTTTAATAACTCAAAAAGTAAGATATCTTAATAAACCTTCCATATTATCCCCATAATATTTATTTTTTAAAAATATTTTTTTTCAAGTGAGTAACTCGAGTGGCCGATTGGTGTACACGTGCACGCGCGAGTTCCGACCTTTTAGTGTTTTAAAAGCAAGTTTTGAACTTAAATAGTTAAAGTGCTTTATTGAGAACTCGGTAAGAGTAATTTTAGGGGTGCTCCCCAAACCTAGCCTATTTTTTCCTTTTAATTAAAATTTGTGTCCTCTTTTTTCCTTTCCTGTTTCACGTTTTGTGCACAGGTGGGAACAACACATACAAATATGTTAAAATTACCAGCAAATAATCTCAATCCAAGTTAATACATTAATAAATAATTAATATAATCTGACTCCTTCAAGAATGGAGACTTCTGACTACAGAAGCCTTCTAGAATCTCAACAAATGAATACCCTTAACATTACAGAACCAGAAAAAAACAAAAATGTTCAAATCAAAAAAGTTATTAACTTTCCACCCGCTAATGTTTTTCCAAGAAAAGAACAAGCAATAATCCTCAATGCAGTGGAAGGCCCAACCTTGAAAGATTATATAGTCGCAGCTGGCAATATAGTTGAACCGAAAAACATTTTATTTGCCTCGAGAATTTCGAACAACCGCATATGTGTATATCTCGATACGAAACAATCTGTAGACAATTTAATAGACAATCACAACACATTAAATATGGATGGTAAAGAAGTTGGAATCCGCCGTCTTGTAACTCCAGCGCGACGGATAATTTTATCCAACGTGTGCCCTTCTATCCCCCACGAGGTTTTGATTCATTTAGTTAAAGGGCTAGGATTAAAACCTGCTTCACCTATGTCCTTCCTTAGAGCCGGCATACCAGGAGATGAATACGGTCATGTTTTAAGTTTTCGCCGACAGATATATATCCAGCCTAACGTAGAAGTTGAGCTACCTTCATCCGTAATGATAAAATTTGAAGAAACAAATTATCGTATTTTCTTAACTTTTGATGATCTAAAGTGCTTCATTTGCAAAACTCCTGGACATATAGCTAATCAGTGTCCAAATCAAAATGCACCAGCTCTAAATCAGCATATCGTTACCTCTCTACCTAACACAATTGAAGATAGCCAAAGAAATAATGCTACTACAGAAGCTGCTGTTTCTACTTCTCACGACAATCTCCTTCAAAACAACTCAACAGAACACGGTCTTAAAAGAAATGCTTACTCAACGGCAAGCTCTTCTATAGAACCTATAACTATTGAAGAAGAAGGTACTGCTGATAATCGACATGCGAGCGTAAATCCCAATAAATCGCCTACCTTTCAGTCACCTAACGAAACCCCCAAAAAAGTTACAAAGAAACAAAAGCTAAACGACTCTACAGAAAGCCTGACCCCTATAACAGAATTACTGAAACCTGCGCAACTGTTTATTGAAAATGCGTCTCCACCTTTTATTTTAAATTTTCAACAAATTTGTTCCTTTCTGGACAACGTAAGTGGATCTCCTGATCCTCTTAGTGTCGCTCGATTATATACAGATGATGTACCCCAACTATTAGACATGATACATGCAGTATACCCGAATCTGACTCACCGTAGCATAAAATACCGGTGTACAAGAATTCAAAAGAAAATCAAAAAACAGTTAGAGTTTGAGCAAGCGTTTGGTGAAGATACCGACGCGTCATGCTCTTCCCAACTGAGTACGTACTAACATAAACATAACATAAATTTTAAAATTCATATTACAATGGAACATAAATGGGTATTTCACCCATCTTGAAAAGTTACAACTAATTATGTCAAAGGAGTATGTATCATTACTGTGCCTCCAGGAAACCAACTTTAAGAACAATGATTTCCATAGACTTAAGGGCTATAAGTGTTACTACAAAAATAGAAATAACCAAGTAAGAGCCAGTGGAGGGGTAGCTATATATATTAAAAATGAATATTTGTCTCAAGAGATTCTACTAACGACTGAATTGGAAGCGGTTGCAATTACTGTTCTATTTCCACCAATTAAAGTAACAATATGTAATATTTATATCCCACCAAACGTTAATGTTACTGTAGAAGAACTCCATAATTTATACACTCAATTACCTTCTCCTTGCTTTATTATGGGAGACTTTAATTCTCACAACACCGCTTGGGGTTCCCAAATTACAAATTTAAGAGGAAATATAATACAAGAGTTTATAGAAACTACCAGGCTAACTATTTTAAATTCAGGAGAACAAACAAGATTTAACTCTTTTAACGGAAATTTTTCAGCCATAGATCTCTCTATGTGCGATGCTAATGTATCCCCGTATTTTTCATGGGAAGTAGATTCGTATTTATATGGAAGTGACCATTTCCCAATCAAAATAACTAACAGTCTAGAAATTAAATCATATAATTTCCATGTTAATTTAAACTGGAATTTAAAGAAGGCTAATTGGAAACAATTTACCGATACTGTCCAGCGTAACTTAAATGCAGATGAACCAGAAGAGAATGTAAATGAAATGGTGGATAATATAACATCTATTATTATAAATGCAGCTGAAGAAGCAGTTCACAAAATATCATTTCCCAAAAATCGTATGCCATCCCCCTGGTGGAACAAAACGTGTGAAGAAGCCATTAAACAAAGTAAAAATGCTTTCTACAAATTAAAAAGAAATAATTCTACTGAAAACCTATTAAATTTTAAACAACTTCGAGCAAAAGCAAAATTTATTATTAAGAAAAGTAAAAGAGACACATGGAGGAACTATACCGCTAGTATAAACATATCTACGCCTGTAGCTAAAGTTTGGAGTAAAATAAGAAAATTGAAAGGTATAGATACTACCCAACGCATCTCTGTACTGGAACAAAATGATCAAATACTAACATCAAATGAGGACATTGCGGAAGCACTAGCAGTTAGATTCCAACAGGCATCCAGTGATAGTAACTATAACCCCAATTTTATAAAACAGAAACAAAGGTATGACAATGAAGAATTAAATTTTGCAGCAAACGAAGAACACCCTCTCAACCTACCGATCTCAACTATTGAATTTGAAGATGCCTTAAATTCTGTAAAAAACTCTAGTCCAGGTCCAGACAATATCCCTTATATATTTCTCAAGAATCTACCAAACAATGGAAAACAATACCTCTTAAGAATATATAATACTATGTGGAAGTCTCAGCAGTTTCCTACAGCATGGTCTGAAGCAACTATTCTACCGATTTTGAAACCTAATAAACCTAAAACAGACGTCAACTCTTATCGGCCTATATCACTGACAAGCACCATGTGCAAGCTACTCGAGAAAATTATAAATAGACGTTTAATGTGGCATCTCGAATGGAACAATCTGATATCCTCTTCCCAAAGTGGTTTTCGCAAACACAGATCAACAAATGATAATCTTCTCATTCTTGAATCAGAAATACTGGAA
>JABXWE010062121.1:0-11387 GCA_014611495.1 Limonius californicus
TATAAAAGATACGAATGGGCACAATGGCTTATTAGTTTTTTTTTTTCCTAATGCTTACTATTGTTGAATAATTACACGTTACTTTATTATTTTAAATGGAACACTGTATACATATTTTTAATTTTAATAAACTTCTATAAACTCCGAGTCCCTTCATACGTCATTTTAGGTTAACTTTTTAGCTTAAAAAATTAATTATATACATTAAATGATTCAGAATTTATTATAGAATCCAAAATACGAAAAAGTACTAGGGTTATACACTTACTGTTTTTCAAACATGCAACATTGACATCTCAAAAGCAGTACATTTTGAAAAGAAAAAAAAAGAATCCCATCTATCATATTCTTTTACCCACATGGTATAATTATCATGAAGAACTTCGAAACAATTAGTTGGCTAGTATTAATACAAACGCGCTGTAGTAGGTAGCCACATCTCCAACAAGTTAAATTGTATACAGGGTGTTTCCAAATAAGTGCGAAATTTTTTGGGGGTGATTCCTTGTCGAAAATTAAAGGGAGTCTTTCATGTAAACAAAAGCTCTTAGGCCTGTCCTTGAAAAGTTACAAGATTCCAAAAATGAGAAAAAAAATTAGTTTTTTTTTGCTTTCGTGAAATTGTTGAAGAGTTAAAGAAATGGCATTTTGTGGGCGTGTTCTACCAATAAAAACGCTACCTGTGAATTTTTTTTTAATTTTGTGATGATCTTTTAAAGGGGTGAAACATGCAACCCCTATTCCATTTTTTACCAGAACTGTTTAACAAAATAAAATTTCTTGATTTAAAAATATCTGTTGAAAAGAATGATTTAGTGCTAAACTTTTTTAACTCTTGTGTTGTTTCCGTAAAAGCAATAGTTACTTAATAAAAAAATAAAATACAACATCGTGCATGAACGGATCTTCTGCAAATGGAATCGAAAAAATCTAGTAGGTGGCTGTCACGTTTTGTTTGCACAAATTATGACTTCAATCGTAGTATCTAGTAGGTGGCTGTCAAGTCGCTTTGATTTTTATGTGATAGCTGAATGTTCAATTACTGTGCCTTTTAAATCTTCAATATGAATAATTACACTAACGCTGAAATGGCCGATATGCATTTTATGTATGGACGTGCCAATGGAAATTCTTTGGAAGCTAGACGGCTCTATGCAGAGATGTATCCTCAGCGCGTGATACCTCATCACACAATTTTTGCACGTCTTCACCAACGTCTCTATGAAAGAGGGACTTTTCAAAAACTGATTGTGGTCGTCCACGAGTAATAAGAACGGTGGCACTGGAAGAAGAGGTTCTTAATATGATTGAAGATTGTCCGGAATTAAGTACAAGGCAAATTGCTGAAACACTAAATGTTTGCAATAAACTAATCTGGAAAATTTTAAAGGATCACCAATTGTATCCTTACCATTTTGAAGTCCAGGCACTTTTGCCGCGAGATTTTCCCCATCGAGTACACTTTTGTCAATGGAGTCTTCAAATGATTACCCAAAATGCTCAATTTTTAGAAATCGTATTATTCACTGACGAATCCAACTTTTCAAGGCAAGGGATTACAAATTTTCATAACAACCATCTATGGGCCGAAGATAACCCACATGCAATTCAAGAAGGTCGGTACCAATATGAATTTTCACTTAACGTGTGGGTCGGAATTATTGGCGAAAATGTTATTGGACCGTATTTTCTACCGTTGAGGCTAAATGGTGCATCCTATACAAATTTTCTCCAGGAGCAGCTTGCCATTTTACTTGAAAATGTTCCACTAGCTATTCGACCACGAATGTGGTTTATGCACGATGGTGCGCCTGCCCATTTTAGCATAACTGCTCGTCAGTACTTAGACAACGTGTATCCAAATCGTTGGATAGGCCGAGCAGGACCTCAACCTTGGCCTCCCAGATCTCCAGACTTAAACCCCTTGGACTTTTGCATATGAGGTCACCTTAAGTCCTTGGTTTGTACGACCCCCATTGAATGTATAAATGATTTAAGGAATCGCATCATTGCAGGCTACGAGACAATCCAAAACACACCCGGAATATTTCAACGTTTGCGCCAATCTATGAGACGAAGACTTGATTCCTGTCTAATGGTTGGAGGTGGTCATTTCGAGCAGTTTTTATAACTCTGTTCCGGTTGATCTTGTTGTCTTTTTCTTTGTTGTAATACACATAATTTTGTTTTGTTTGTATTTTTAATTTGATATTCTATTAAAACAAAACATGGTACTGGTACATGCCTACATTCAAAGTTAAAACAAGCGGAATAATTTTAAAATACTACGATTGAGTTCATAATTTGTGCAAACAAAACGTGACAGCCACCTACCAGATTTTTTCGATTCCATTTGCAGAAGATCCGTTCATGCACGACGTTGTATTTTATTTTTTTATTAAGAAACTATTGCTTTTACGGAAACAACACAAGAGTTAAAAAAGTTTAGCACTAAATCATTCTTTTCAACAGATATTTTTAAATCAAGAAATTTTATTTTGTTAAAAAGTTTTGGTAAAAAAAGGAATAGGGGTTGCATGTTTCACCCCTTTAAAAGATCACAACAAAATTTTAAAAAAATTCATAGGTAGCGTTATTATTGGTAGAACACGCCCACAAAATGCCATTTCTTTAACTCTTCAACAATTTCACAAAAGCAAAAAAAACTAATTTTTTATCTCATTTTTGGAAGCGTGTACTTTTCAAGGACAGGCCTAAGAGCTTTTGTTTACATGAAAGACCCCCTTTAATTTTCGACAAGGAATCACCCCCTAAAAACTTTCGCACTTGTTTGGAAACACCCTGTATAAACTGCAGTACTACTATTTGTAATTTCCTGCATCTCATTATCAAGAAGCAAAATATTTTTATTTTCTATAAATTTCTACAGTTTTGAACGTGGTACTATGTTGACAATACAACCATCAGGGAATTACGTTTTTAAACATTATAAACATTGTATTTCTACACAAATCTTTATCTCAGGATGCCACAGTTTAATCAAATCTGTTCCCATTAAGTCTCGCTTTCTTAAATTTTCTTGATTATCTTTATGAAATCTTCTGAGGAAAGTCTCAGTGTATCGAGGCAACATTTGATTTATAAGGATTCTGTTAATATTCATCCACTATAAAACTGATGTATGTAGAATGCTTAGTATACAACGTGCTAAATAAAAAATGTCCCCTTTTTTAGCAACTAAGTAAATAGCTTAGGCGCAATATACCGTATGCACTATTAAATTGTACACAAACTACTCATTGTACCGATTTAAAAACTTTTACACGTTTCAACCATTTTTGAAAAACAATACTCAATAATATGAATTTTTTAATTTAAACAGCCAGCACATTTGTTGATGTTATCTGTTGTTTTTACTTATGACATATAAAGTTAAGTTTAAATGATAAAACAAATTTCTAAATATTATAATAATATTCCGGGAACAGTAGCTCCCGTAATTTTTCTCAGGTATTTTTCATAATTAATAGTATCAATAGTTTTAGAGACGCTTTATTTTTAATACTTGGACTATACTTGTTATTTACACTCATATTATGTATTGAGCAGACGGAAACTATCAAGTTTAGCAAATTTCATGCTCTATTTAAAACAAAGTTGAAAACTTTTACTCAAAGGATATTTAAGATACAGACTTTCGACAATAGTAGAATTGAAACATTGCCTATCATTTGATAACACCAGAAATTTCATTCTAGACTGAATATTCAAATTATAACCCCAGAATTTTGATATTGATGATTATAACAATGAAGGTGATAACAATGATGGTAATAACAATCAAGGTGATAGCAATGATGGTGATAACAACAATGGCGATAACAGTGATGCTAACAATACTGCTAGTAGATTTCCACTTCATCGGGATCTACATAAATCTCAATATGATCCAAAAACTAAAAATCCATATCTCCAATATCTAACAAATAGTGTGAATTATCTCAAATACAGAATAACATTCAATTAATAAACAAACAATATCTATAACACATACGAATTATGTCTCAATAGCAATATCATATGTTACATGCACTTTTGAATTTTGGTAGTTAACAATAACTGAGGAATAAGGCAGTTCTGCCTAACCTGTATTCAACTGCTTCATTTAAACGGATTAAGAATAGAAACATTCCTTTTTGAAATAATTAAATGATCAAAACGCAATAAATATTACTATATTACAATATGTAATAATTTTAAAACAGTATATTCAAGATTTAATGGGAATAAATTTGAAATAAAAATGGCAATCTCGATTAGTAAATTTGGTATCATAAAATTTGCCAAATTTTTCAAAATGTAAAATACAAATAGTGTTTCATAAGAAATCACAATTATTTTTTTAAGTTTTAGATCAGGATCATGACTCTGTACTTCATTCCATTTTCATATTACACAAAATGTTCACTTAAAAAAAATATTGCTACCTTAAGAAAGTATTTCAGTAGACTAAAATAATACAAAGGGCATTTAAAACTGCCAGACTATTTCAAGAAATATCCAAAATTTGCTATGTAATTCGATATTGTACAACAAGGTCATCTCATTAGTAACTCTCTTATTCAGTTTTAAATATAGTGGTTGTTCTTACAACAAAAGTATATCACCAAAGCACAGATACTTGTTTTTTACGTATTAAATTATATTTCAGTTCTGTGTTTCCAATGCTGAACATGGTTATCATGGGTTTCACATTAAGTAACAAAGAATTCCCCTGGAATTTATGCTGAAGTGTATCACAGTATTATGTAATACTTCGCAGAAGCATTATCTGTAATAACTTCCTTACAAAACTGCACAAAAAACCACAAGCTACACATAAGTAACATTCACATAAAATCTATAAACATCAAACATTATTTGTGCGAGAATTAACCACAAGTTACAATGATTGTTAATTATCATGTTAATATTTTCCTTGTACACCTTAATGTCACATTGGAAATTAATAATGGATTTTCACAATTGTACTGTTTCCTAGAATTTCATGCTGTTACTGCTATACCAGACATTTAGCTTTAAATTTATTTGATACCTTTCACAAACAGTCTTTCAGTCCCAATTTTCGTTAAGGCAAAATTATGGGATCTAACAAGTTTTTTCGAAAAAAGTTTATACAACAAACTGTAATAATCGCCACAAAACTCAAATTCTACATGTTCGTCTTAAAAATACATTGTTAACAAATTATAATCGAGCCTACAAATCCAATCAAGCAATATATTTCTATTCGACTACAAGATGTTCTGCAGCTAGTTCAAATATATACACAATAAATTAATTTAATAAATGCCTAACATTTACACAGGAATAATATTCTCTTAAATAACGATTAAAATACCTACCCATACACATATTTCACATGTCAGTTTCACAAGTAATACTTAATAACGTTTCTATCATACCTTTTCATACTCTCAAACCCTGGCTATGGGTTCGCTTCCATCAACAGTATTATTTTATTTGAAGATGATTTAATGTTATAAATTTCTCTAATAGGGACTTGTCCTGGTTTAAAGTCACCTATGTGATAGGGATATTAAGGGACCCATCATATACTTTATCCACAGACCAAAAAAGAACTGTGAACTGAAGTACCTAAAGACAGAAATACAAAGAAGATTTAATATTGTATTTACGCAATTTTAGTGTAACATGTTTATTAAGAGTTGTTATATCCAAAGTAAACAATAATAATTACCAAATAAATAAAAAAGGAGCATTCTTTATTTTTCTGTTCTTTAAAATACTTGGATACTCTTATTTCTATTACCACTTAATTAAAATCAGTAGTATTTATTTTAAACTGTCAATTGCCCAAAGTAATACACTGTACATGTTATAACAGCTTGCAACTACTAAGGAAATATTTGACAAAAACTCATAACTGTGCAAATACCTACACAATCAGAAGATACTGTTTATTTAAACTGTAAACTAAACCCGCTTTTATTGTTGTACAGTAACACGGTGATAAGCACATTATGCACTTCAGAGTGATAACAATTGCATTGTTCTGAAGGTAACAACTGCGCACAAAAATTTATCACAACAGTCTATTTAAAAACAAAACTTTTTAATACCCAATAAAGAACGTAGTTTTCCTGTAATTGTAAACATAAAAACATGCAATCAATATTTTTCTAGATAAGTAATGAATTCGTTTAAGGAATAAATTTCCAAACCTCATATTTTTATTATATTTTCCACTGTTTTGTAAGCTCGATGCTTTTCACCTAAAAAAATGACAATGCAAACAACAATGTCATATTTTGTGAATAGTGAAGCAGCAATTTATATTGTCAATGTTACAATTTTTAATATAACAAAACAAAATAATTGTTATAAAAAATAAGATATGTTCATAAAATTCACTCGCACAAAAATATGTGATGTAAAAAAAATTACATAAAATTAAATTACACAACTCACTGTAATAAGAATACATAAAAATAAAACACAAAAAAAAAAGGAAACTTCATACCAAAATTAGGTATATACAATACCCCATTCATCCGTAATTCAAAAGGTGGTAGAGGGCTGCCTCATAAGTGTAAAAATCAGATGTTGCATCCCGTTGGGAAACAATTTTTTTTAAATGTATGCGTTTTAATTTGATGTATATTGGAATAATTTATTATTATATTAGTCAAACATCCGGCGTAAATGACTTTACTGAAGAGTTCAAACTATGTAGTACCTACCTATTTTCTTTTGTGACTTGCAAATTTAAATATTTACTCTTCATTTCAGTTTTCAGGGAAGAAACAATGCACAGTTTGTTAAATTAAACCGATTAATCTTGTTAATTGTATACTGCCATTTACAACAACCCTCCATTTATCTTAGTGCACCGGTACTGTTTAATAAGCAAACAATTAAACACACGTGTTGAAAAACCAAATGCAAACCTGGAGCACCTACAACTAATTTTGTTGTATGATATGATTCAAGGTTAGATGTACCTTATAAGTTACAGTAATCCATTCCTCGTAGTGGAAGCAAAAGTTTCAGAAAAATAAAACACAAGTCTCCTCCACAAAAATATATAATATAATGCTACATATGTTTCGGCCTTTTTAGATGTACCTTTTAAATGAATAACAAACATGTTTTATTTTACGAGGGGAGCTGTTTATGTTACCTATCTAACTATAGAAACAAAATGCTATCGTGATAATTTTATTATGTCGTCTCTATGACATTTTTGTGTGTATCCTCCAAGTTTGATACAACTCGCTTAAGATTTGTCATTTCTCTATAGTTACAGGTGCAAAAATGAGTGATTTAAAACTTGAACACAGAAGCGTCATAAAATTTTATCGAAAGAAGGCAATCCATAGAATATCCATCAGAGAATGGTGGCTGTGTATGGGAAAATAGCCCGTCCTATTTTCAGGTTAAATTTGGGTGTAAGCAATTCAAATGGGACAGGGAGTCCATTCAGGATGACCCAAAATGCGGAAGACCTCCTGAAGCACGAACGCAGGAGGGCATAAAGAAAGTTGAAGATTTGGTGTTAACTGATCGCCGAGTGACAGTTTCAATTATTGCAACAGAAGCAGATCTGTTTTTAAAATCCTTCGTGAAGATTTGGGAATGGGCAAGTTTATTCTTTGAGGCTTTCGTGGTTTCTCGAACTGTCAGTATTACAATGTTAAGGCCAGGTTGGATTTATGTTTGAGTTTCGCGCTTTCGGCGCACCAATAGAAAACGATGCCTCTGGCCACCAGAGGGACTAGTGCTAGAGGGTTGTTGTTAGATGAGAATTTTTAGTACGTAACAGTACGTAAGTTGAGTTGGTTAAGAACTGTCTGGAATGAGTGTTGCTGATTGTTAAACTTAACAATAAAATACAGTCCACAAAACAAGTAGTTTTTCTTTCTCGACGGCACCGTTCGGTGCTGAGTGTAGTGCAAATATAATTGCACCGCAACAACAATTTACTTTCGGCTTAGCCGCGTCGTCATTTGGGAACTACGCCCACCATTATCTGGGAGGACCGACCTGTAGTTTGTCTGCCTTTACAAGCATTTGCTCTAGAAGTTTGAGTTATAGTTCCGGCAAACAAAATACATACATACAAGATCAAATCCTTGTCCGCCCCGAGGTGTAAACAATCTAAACACACGGCGCTGTTTAGGCAGGCAGGGCCTACGAACACATATTGCTCAAACTTCTAGAGCAAATGCTTGTAAAGGCAGACAAGCTACAGGTCGGACCTTACCTGATAATGCTGGGTGTATTTCCCAAATGACGACGCGGTCTAAGGCGAAAGTAAATTGTAATATTGACATGAGCAAGTTGTCACCACGGTGGATTCCCAGGCTGCCCACTCCTGAACAAAAATTTTGTAGGCGACAAATTTGCGAGAATAATTCGGCAGCTTTATCGCATGATGAGGACTTCTTTAAAATTGCAACTGGGGATGAGACCTGCGTACACCACTAGGACCCACCGACGAAACAAGAGTTCATGCAATGCCTTCATAAGGGCTCTCCACCACCCAAGAAGGCGAAGACGCAATTCTCAGCGGAAAAAGTGATGGCCACAGTTTTCTGGGGTGCTGAAGGGATTTTATGGGTTGAGTATATACCAAAAGGGTCTACAATATCAAGAAATGTCTACAAAGAAATAATAATCAATTTGAAAACAGCTATAAGCGAGGAAAGACCTCACAATGTTGTCCAGAAAACTGTGTTTCTGCATGACAACTGCAGGGTGCATAAACCACGAATCGATTAATGCGGCTTTGAGAAATTACCACATCCACCGTAGTCCCAACCTCGCCCCCTGTGACTATTATCTCTTTCCAAAACTCAAAAAACACTTGAGAGGGTGTCGCTTTTTGTCCAATCAAGACTTGAAAAACTCCATGGGGTCGTATTTTGCAGAGTTATCAAAAGTTTTCTTTTTCGACGGCGTAGCGTTATTAGAAAAACGTTGGAATAAGTGTGTAAGCGTTAATGGTTCTCATGTTGATTAATAAAATATTGTTTGTTCTCTAACTTGTTTCCTTCATACTTAGGTAGATAACAGAAAAAAACTCCCTACGTAACAGTACATGACAATTGTAATAGCACTTACTTCTAAATTATCGTATGAAACTATGAAGAAAACCAAT
Organism: Limonius californicus; assembly: GCA_014611495.1. NCBI lineage: Eukaryota > Metazoa > Arthropoda > Insecta > Coleoptera > Elateridae > Limonius > Limonius californicus. Next base: position 9,146 of record JABXWE010062121.1, read on the forward strand.
TAAATTATTCAGATTTTTCGTCTCAGTTTATATACAGGGTAAACCAGCTAAGTTAAAAGTGGTTGACAAACCCAACATACATACATCAACGGCAAGAAAAATAACTTTTTCATGAATTTACTTAAGTTGATCGATGTTGACAATACCAAGTACTGCATGAAAGTGACCCTCAGAGAAGATTGCAATTTTGTAGTTTCTTTCGTATTCTTTTGGATTCATCTCTTTTAAACTGTGTATTGTTTAGCAATGAGACAAAATTCACAAACAATGATGAAGTCAGTAGGCTTAACTGGCACTACTACGCACAAGAAAATACGTGTTACCCATTTTCAAAGACCTTTTCCCAACATGATGGCTGGCCCGCTTACTATGTAAATAATAATATAATAATGAAGAAATCGGATTAGAAGAGAAGCTGAGCATCCGTAGCCACTACGAAGTTGCAAAATCACCCCTTTAGACTTTTTCTTAGGGTTACAATGAAAGATATCTAACTCCGGTGGTCAATGAGCACGACTTATAAAATAGAATAATCTAAGAATGTACATCAATTACACCTGACACGATTGCTCGAGACCGAAGATCGTACTTAAAACAAATTAATTATAAAATGTGTGAAAGTGGATGGAAGTAATGTTAAACATTTGCTGAGTTACATACACTTTTTTTTGTTTTTCAGTTGTTTAGTTTTTACTATAGTACAAGTGCATCAATGGGCCCTTTTCTTGTTAAATACTAATATAATAAACATTATTAAAACTGTTAATTACGTCCATTTCTGTACTACAAAAAAAACCAATATTCTCAGTTGCCGTGCTATATGTATGTTGCGATTCCTGAACCACTTTTAAGGATGAACAACTTAGCTGGCCCACCGTATGTATACCGGGTGTAGACGAAAAAACTTGTCATAGGAATTATCTAATCCGCTTCTTTACATATTTTTAAATTGATAACTATTACATTTCAATTGTTGAATAGAAAACTGCAATGCTTTGAAACTGAAATTAACGAAGGAAACTTACTGATTACGGGTGTATCAAATTAAAATGAAAATTCTGTGAAAACCCAGTAAAATTAGAATTAATTTGAAACTTCGCATAATAAACCAATGATTTTCGATTATTTCCGTTTCAACGCACTGTTGTTTAGTATTAAATAATTTAGAATTAATGCTTTTATATGAGAACTTTAAAATGGTTATTTATTGTTGTGTGGGACTGTAAAAGATTACTATATGCTTCTTTCCAAATTCTTATATAGGTACTTACACTGAAAGAATATACACAGCATAATAAAATTTACATTAAATTTCCTGTGCCAACCTTCTTAATTCTACACCCGGTATATTGTCGGCGTATCAGCAAAGATCTAGCCCTAGCGGTTCACCTTGAGGCCTACATTATATGTATGTTGCACAATAAACGATAAAAGACCTAGCTAATACGTCACAGAATAGCTTAAATTGTACCCACAAATTTATGTTGCGGAAAATATCAATTTAGCTCCCCGATAATCAAGCAATTCTAGGAATGGCAATCATGACTCACCTACTGTAATTAATTACATTTCACTAGGTTAACTGCCTGTCCACTAAGCGCTGTAACGGCCTAACGTGTCGCTGCCTATCCTATTTTATGCAAATAAAGCAGGTATGGGTTATACAATTCACTTTGTAATTATGCCATTAATTATATTTAACAAGAACACCGTAAAGAATTACGGCTACTTAATGTGCGTACCTAATAAAATGTGGCAAAATATGCGAGAAAATACAATAGATAAATAATAATTCATAAATATGTGAGTACCATAAACCAAAATAGATAAAATTATATAACAATATTAATAAAAGCAGTTTTAATGCCATATACGCAACACAGATATCACACCCCCATCAGAGTTGGTAAAAGGGTAGGAGATGCCAGCCCCATAAGATAAGTTTAAGTAGATATACAGGGTCCCTAAAATGTATGGAAACGGTCAAATATCTTGGAAACGGTTTATCGGAATTTTTTAAGATTTGGCACACGACTATAAGCAGTTAAGTTCTACTATCTGCAATTTTTACAACTTTATATTATCATTTGTTTTTGACATCCAAGACTAACTTGATTTTTTTTAGGTAGCACTAGGGTTCAATATTAGATAGGTAAAATTCTTAGTTAGGGTGTACAATGGGCCAAATGTGGCCTAAGTGTATAGAGATGCTTGGAAAACCGCGTCCTAGATCTCGCTCTTT
>JABXWE010062122.1:0-10332 GCA_014611495.1 Limonius californicus
ATTTCAATAACGAAAATTAAAAAAATAATAGTTTGAAGACTAATGTACTAAAGTAGAAGTTTCTAATTTAATCTAACAAACATTTGTCATTTAAAATGTGGAAATATATCTAGTTTAAAAGTATAAGAAGTTTCTACTTTTAAAGTAAACTTTTATAGTTTAAAAGTAGAAATTTATAATTTAATATTCAAATTTATAGTTTAAAAATAGACATTTGTAGTGTTTATAGAAAGTGGTAACCTTTAAACATTAAGATTATAGTGACCAGTTGCTTTTTAAATATTTATGTTAACCCTCTATTGCATGAATTTTTTTTTTATTATAATTTTTTTTCTGCTGTTGTGTATGTACCAGTAAGAAGCCACAAAACTATTAAACAAAAAATTGGAAGTCATTTTCGACAGTAATTGTTTAAATAATTAATCGTTCCCGGTTGGGGACGTTGTGCATTTGGGCAGTAAATGTTGAACACTGGCAATGATTATTAGTGAAAACCAAGTAAGTCAAAACAATCTTTATTTCTAGAAAATAATAATATATAAAAGATAGAACTTACTAATAAGCTTTACTACAAATGAAATTCTCTGTAACAGTTCTTGTTGCTATATAAACAAAGATGCACTTTGCACTTTTCACACATTATTCTGCTTTTTCCTGTGCATTTTTTATTTTTGCAACGCTGCCTGTCATGAGTATGAATAGGGAAGTGCCCTTGGGTATCCTTTTGTATTTCATAATTTGGGATGGGTTCTTTTCGGTTCCGTTTTTTTGGGGGTCCTTCAGAATTTGAAGGACGTCCCCGTTTTCGTGGTTGTGGTGTTCTCAAATTGCATAGTGCCACAGCAACTTCTGTTTTAAAAGCTAATAAACTTAGACGAACACTGCTCTCGTCGATATCACTTACTTGATTAGAAATCCTTCGATATAATAACCAGCTGTTGCATACTACTAAATCTATTATGTGAAAAAAAATTCTGTGGTACCATTTCTTGCTGCGGATGTGGATAGGGTATAACCCTATTAGGGAGTCTAATAAATCTACACCCCCCATGTGTTTATTATATACTTTCACTATATCGGGGCAGGGTATGTTTTTCTTCGTATTTTCTGATTTGAAGAAGCGTTTGACTTGGTGAAATGGATGTGCTCCAGCAAAAGTTGAAACAAGCGATACCACCTTGTTATCATACCACTGAATGGCATTTATATTGGTACCGTCATAATTTGTAATATTCTGAATAACGGTTCCTCTACCACTTTTTTTGATTTCTTTTTCAGGAGGCATTTGATAATCAGTTATACGATTTGGCCTAATAGTGGCAACTGACTGGATCCCTCTTTTCTCCAGATATGCTAACAGTTTGAGGCTGGAGAAGTAGTTATCGTAAAACAGCTTATGGTTTTTTTTATCTGGTATCGTTTTGCTGAGCCTTACAATTACGTTGCTAGCAGCTCCTAAATCGGGAGAGTTATCTTCGACTTTTCCTGAAAATATTTCAAAGTCATAACTAAATCCACTAACTCCCGAGAGAATCCACATCTTATATCCCCACTTATGGGGTTTTTTGGGATTGTAGGTCTTGAGAGAAATTCGCCCTTTAAAAGGTATCACCTGCTCATCTGCTGACAAACTTTCTTCTAAAGGGATGGTTTTACAGACAGAACGTAGATGGTCTAATACTGGACTTATTTTATCCAGTTTATTTTGAAGGGTCCCGTTGTCGTTAAAATGTATGAAAGATTTCAACTTCTGAAATCTGTTAACTGACATTACATCAGCAACTTGAGGCGTATACGTAGCAGCAGCCCAATATCTTCTTGTGGTGGATTGCTTGATCAAAGACATCCATAATAAAATGCCTATAAAATTACGCATTTCAGTTACTGACGTGTTTATTGGCTTGTCTGGAGTTTTCTGTGCACTGTATAACGTTGTCATATCCACAACCTTTTGCAAAAAATTATCAGTAAAAAAGTAGTTGAATATTTGAATTGGAGTTGTAAGATTAGTTACATTTTCAGGTAAGAAAGAATTTCCAACAAATTTCACACTGTCGTATTCTGTTACCGTATCTCTTTTCTTCCAGATAATTTTAGGTTTATCTGATTTTTTTTTCTTGCGCTGAATTAGTGCAGATAAGGGCAGTTCGTCTTCGCTAGAGTAAGATGAATCTGAAGCCTCTAATAATTTTGTTGGCATGGGAGTTTCATTTTCGATATCTGACTGCAACATTGAGTCTTCGCTATCCGAAGGAACATTTCGAACTAATATATTTGGTACTTTAGTACCGTAAAACATTCTTGTATTCATTATACGATTATCTGAAAATAAGGTAAAACATGCATTATACCACAGTTATATACACGATGGACCCATTCGGGAACACATAAACAAACAACAAATTCAACCTGTATAAATACTCGTAGCACAATAATAGCTTGGTTATCCAATAAATATAACTGAAAGATAACAAATAAAAAATTATAAACAAATACTTACAATTTATAGCCGGTTTAAACAAATTCTAAAAAGTTGTCGTCTAACCTCACATAATACATTCAACTTACGTCCAAAAAGTTACTAACTTCGAAACAACTACACGTCGTTGCTTAACGAATGTCGACGTAAAAACACGAATAGACGTTCCTTAATGGGACCAACATGCAGATATGCACCTAAACCTAATACGTTTTCAAGGGAGTACCTTAAAACATAGAGTTCCCATTTGGGCACATAGTGCAATAGAGGGTTAAAATATAGAATATTCTACTTTCAAAGTCCGCATTTTTTATTTTAAAATCAGTAATGTGTATATTATAAACTTTGACTTTAACTAAAAATTACCTAAACTAAGTTTTGCAAAAATCATAGCGAAGAGTAATATTATTTATATTTGATAACGCACATTGGTATTTACTGTAAATAATCTACACTTATGTGTCTTACATTCCAGATATTTTACAATTCGCTACGATAGGTATGTTGTTCCTTCTCGCAGTAAAACAACTTCGACCAAAAAAATGAGAAAGGAAGCAAATTATAGTCCATCTTTAACTCGATTAGTTGGCAAAGCAGAAAAAGGCATACGTTTATTTTTTGTAAATTCTCAAAACCTTTAAACTATAATTTCAACAGGTTTTAAGCTGTCGAAAATGTTTTTTCTGCCAGAATATTCTACAGCAGCAGTAGTCAATTGGTTTTTATTGTAAAATATTTGTACCAAAACGTTGTGGAATCTTTTCTTCATTAATAACTAGTTAACATACTTTTAATTTTAACATTTTTGTAGGAATTATGTACGTAATACAATGCATATTTTAGATGTTTTATAAAGGCATGCACATACATAGTTTATGTGCATTGCATTGTAATTGCAAATGCAATTTTTAAGTTTTTTACATTAATGAAATGTTTTATTTTATGTGGTCTTTTACAAGGCAAAACAATTGCTCCTGGTAATAGGTAAAAGTTCCCCCTTAAAATCGTTATCGTTATCGTGATCCTCGTTTGTACCGCTTGCGCAGTGTCGAGGCGGTGTGGGGCAAGGTTAAGCTAGTTTGTGCTATGCACAACAGGGCCCGCCTCTGCGGGTTACCGTGTTGGTGCGAAACCATGCTTGGCTTGCCTGTTGAGTGTGAATGTTTTTGTTTATGGTCTTGATACTCCTCTAATGCGACCGTAATTCGAGGAGTGCCATTAATTTGATCCCCAATGGCAAATGGAGACCGGGACCCAGTACCAGTAGGGAATTAGAAAAATTTCCGACCCTGGGGAGATTCGAACCGGGAAGCGTTTGGACTATTACATCCAAACCTTGGCCCTCTACCACTGAGCCATCCCCGCCCTCTCCCCCTTAAAAATTATAATAAATATTAATATACAGGGTTGCAGAGACGTACAACTCCAAGGTCATTCTGTAGAAACTGCGAAAGCTATAATTAGGAAGTTATAGTGTATTTTTGATGTAATTAGAAAATATTATAAGGCATATTATTAAAAGAACGGTCGTCATCTTATTTATAACGGCAGAATTGTTCAAATTTTGATTTATATAACTAGGAACAATTTGTATAGGGGTATAAAGGCAAGAAAATAAGTTTCATTGTGCCACCTATCCTAAAAAAATGAAATATTACGCATACATTTTTTAGTTAATGCAACAATACTTTCGTGTCAGATTACAGTTTATACGGTTTTTACATGAAAGGCTTGGTGATATACATTTATACAACTCTGTATATATGATCCAGTAATTTTAGTATGGTGCCTCGGAGAGTACCTAAAACCGTCGGTCCTGCTGGGTTAGTGTGCCACGTCACTAACTACCTCAAACAGGGTTAAAGTGGCAGCAGGGTGCGGAACCGTGTATTCGGATATCCCCGCAAACATCTCCTATACGCAATTTATTTATTTAGTAATTTTAGCAATTTTCGCCAGTACAGTAGCCACTGTATTGATTATTGCTTCGTTTCAACATTTGCGTATGAAATTCAAGTCTCGTCGCCAATCATAATGTGATTCAGGTACTCACCGTCATCAGTTTCGTAGCGATGTAGGAAGGTCAATGCAGAGGTCATTCGCTGGTTTGTGAAAACAGCCAACAGCTTTGGCACCGCTAAGTTTGTGGTACTGTAGTCTGTTTATATTGTGCCGTATGTGAAATTTGAGAAAAATTTACGGTCATTTCATGAAACTTCGATCTTTATGAATTTTCGTGTTCACTTTTTTCATGTCATTGATAAAAGAAGGTTTTCACTCCGTTGCTGGACGTTCCATCTCTGAAATTCCTGTATCAATGTCTGACCCTTCCTTCGCTCAAGACAATATAAATCTTGCATATATAAAAGTAAATTTCAGCATGGTTTTCGTTTTTTTCATGGAGAAATTGAATCACACTTTATACTTGGCAGGATTTTTAATAGTAGTGTTCACTTTAGCTCCTTATTATGCTATCGAATACAATGACAGAACCACGGTAAAGTGACGTGTGGCTAGCCCATCAACCACTAAAGCACCCGCACAATGTTCCAAACTGACTACGACCCTTATTCGGCGGGAATATTTAAACGGCTTTTAGTCTCCGAATAAGCCTCGTAGATCGCATATCTAGTAGATACTAATTAATGCAGGAAAATTCCTTATAACAATTTTTATAAATTAATGTTTAAACATTGTTGACCCTTGGTATTAAAAATTGCCGTTAAATTTCCAAGTAAATATACAGATCTTTATATTTCGATATACAAATTTCGATTTGTTACAGTTTACTTCATATTTTGTTTTATTCTCCAAATCTTAAGTTTCTGAGAGATATAATATACAGTCCTATTTTCATTTCATCCAAATCGGGTTAGTACTCCCAAATCTGTAAAGAAGAAGCGAATAAGAATGTTAATTTATATGCAATTAAATAATAAAAATATCTTATATAATTGCATGTGGTTCAGTTTGTAACCAGGTCAGTAGGTAAGTCATAATTCCTGGTTTAACCCATTGGCCGTTTGCTTTGAACCATTGGAATAATTTTGGTTGGCCGCAAATGTTTTTCAGAAAATAAATCAGCGACTTTAGTAGTTGGTTTTGCTATATTGCTGAGGATTAACGATTACAAATATTTTTACGGGACAATAATTTTGGATTTATGTTCTACAATCAGATGACATAGTTTACGGAACTATGTAACTCCGAAACAAAAACGTATTTTATTATTGTTAACAAATTAAATACCACATTATAACTAATTGTGTTGAAGATCAGATAATTTATTACCGATAAACGATTTCAAATATTTTCTGGATTAATAATGTGGTATTCGTGTTCTACGATATGATGCCAATGTTAGGAAACAAAATTATGTAATTCCAATGTTCCAAAATGGTTACATTTTTAATAATTTGAATGACATTATAACTGTGTGTGTGTGTTCATAACATTATTAAAATTGTGTTAAAATTAAATAATACATTTTGTAGACTCACTATGTAATTTTCGTTCTTTATTGACTGTATCGGACAAACAACTTATATAACATGGCCGGACAAAATTATAATTTTTTATTTAGAGGTTACATTTCTGAGATAGGTACCTATTACAAATTGTGTTATTTAGCAGGACCGGCTTCAGACACCCGAATTCCTAAAGCCACAAATTTCAACGATATAAGTGCTTTAGCTTGTTTTATATTTAAATATTATCTACGGTAAACATAAAATATAGATTTTTATCCACGAATCTATTTGTTTAATCTAAACACTTTGTACGGTTTTACGCTTCCTATATTTAAAAAATAAATAAGTAATATTGGACTTGTGTTTTGCGCGTAAGTAGTAGTTTTTGAAGAATTTTGAATATCTACTTATCCACTTTATTTTACGTAAAAAATAATAAATGTGTGTGTGCATATTGATTGCTTTTAAAATTCATAAATACATCTTGTAAATCTTCATAATTTGTGTTAGGGGTACATCTTTTTACATGAATAAGTACTGTTGAATTCGTATTTTGCGCGCAAGTGTGAACATATACGTACCCATTTTATTATTATTAACTTATGCAAAAATAGTACATGTGTGTATACATTAATAGAGTTTTAAAATAACTAATTAAATTTCCTGCGCGCAAGTCACCATGACTTCTTAAAGGATCCTGGGGTTCGTGTTCTCCGCGCAACTAACTTTAACTTTTGAAATGTATTTACCTATTTTTGATTAATTTGGACAGAAAAATTAATATGTGTGCACATTAAAATGCAAGAAATTTTATAATTAAATCTTATTAATATTTTTGTAATGTAATTAGATGTACATAACCGTGTTTTGTTACCTATTTGTTTTACTTTCGGCAAAAAAAGTAATTAATATGCACAGTAAGATGTAATAAATCTTGTAAATCTTTTATGTACGAATAGCATAGTGTACATAACCGTGTTTGCTTACGAATGCATTACTTGCCTATTTTCAGTAATTAGTACACAAAAATTATTGCATGTGCATACTAAGATGTATGAAATATTGTAAATCTTCTGTGTAAGAATAGAATTACGTGTACGTAACTGTGTTTGCTTACGAATTAGTAGAGTTGGATCTGAATCTTGCGCGCAACTAAATAAAATTAATTACTTATTTCTGATTAATTTATGCTTAAAAATTATTTTATGGGCATATTAAGATGTTATTAAATCTTGTAAATCATATAGAATGGCATCTAAATAATTGTGTTTGTTTACCAATGAGTAGTGTTGGATTTGCATTCTGTGCGCAATTAACTGAAATTTCATTACCTATTTTTAATTAACCTACGCGTAAAAATTATTTAGTACACTAAGATGTATTAAATATTATAATTAAATCTTGTTAATCTTCTGCGTAAAACAGAATTGCGTCTACCTAACCGTGTTTTTTTTTCGAATAATAGTGTTGTATTTGTAATTTGCAAGTAGACTTTGACTTTTAAATTTCACCCACTTAGTTATTTTTGATTAATTATGATTAAATATATATTGTAAATCTTCGTTTATGAACAGAAATACGTATACATAACCGCGTATGTTTACGAATGAATAGTGTTAGATTCGCATTCTGCGCGCAATAAACTGAAGTTTTTTACTTACCTATTTTTGATTAATTTGCACACAAACATTATTTAATAGGTATATTAAGGCGTATTAAATATTATAATTATATCTTGTAAATCTTCTGTGTAAGAATAGAATTGTACATAATCGTGTTGGCTTACGAATCAGTAGTATTGGATCTGCTTTCTGCGCGCAAGTAACTGAAATTTCTGATAAATTTGTGCACACAAATCATTTGATATGTTCATTAAGATGTATTAAATATTATAAATAAATTTTATAAGTGTTCTGTGTAAGTGTGGAATCACGGGTACATGATAGTGATTGCTTACGAACAAGTAGTGTTGGCTATGTGTTCTGCGCGCAAGCAATTGAAATTTTATTACTTACTAATTTCTGATTAATTTGCCCGTAAAAATGTACTAAATATTATAATACTCATATCTTGTAAATCTACGGTGTAAGAATAGAATTGGGTACCTATATATAATCGTCTTTGCTTACGAATAAGTAGTGTTGGATCCGCGTTCTGCGCGCAAGTATTGAATTTCGTTACTTACCTATTTTTGATTAATTCGTGCATACAAAGTATTAAGCATGATTATTGATGTACTAAAAGTTATAATAATCATATCTTGTAAATCTACGGCGTAAGAATAGATTTGGGTGTATATAATCGAGTGGGCTTACGAATAAGTAGTGTTGGATCCGCGTTCTGCGCGCAAGTGATTAAATTTTGTTTACATACCTATTTTTGATTAATTTGTGCATACAAATTATTTACCATGATTATTGATGCAGTAAACATTATAATAATCATATCTTGTAAATCTACGGTGTAAGAATAGATTTGGGTGTATATAATTGCGTGTGCTTACGAATTAATAGTGTTGGATCTGCGTTCTGCGCGCAAGTAATTAAATTTCGTTACTTACCTATTTTTGATTAATTCGTGTATACAAATTAGTAAGCATGATTGTTGATGTACTAAACATTATAATAATCATATCTTGTAAATCTACGGTGTAAGAAATGAATTGGGTGTATATAACCGTGTTTGCTTACGAATAAGTAGTGTTGGATACGCGTTCTGCGCACAAGTAATTAAATTTCGTTAATTGCCTATTTTTGACTAATTTATGCATACAAATTATTAAGCATGATTATTGATGTACTAAACATTATAGTACTCATATCTTGTAAATCTACGGTGTAAGAATAGATTTGGGTGTATATAATTGCGTGTGCTTACGAATTAATAGTGTTGGATCTGCGTTCTGCGCGCAAGTAATTAAATTTCGTTACTTACCTATTTTTGATTAATTCGTGTATACAAATTAGTAAGCATGATTGTTGATGTACTAAACATTATAATAATCATATCTTGTAAATCTACGGTGTAAGAAATGAATTGGGTGTATATAACCGTGTTTGCTTATGAATAAGTAGTGTTGGATCCGCGTTCTGCGCGCAAGGAATTCAATTTCGTTACTTACCTATTATTGATTAATTTGTGCATAAGAATAATTTAACATGCATGTTGATGTATTAAACATTATAATAATTATATCTTGTAAATCTACGGTGTAAGAATAGAATTAGGTGTATATATTCGTGTTTGCTTACGAATTAGTAGTGTTTGATTCGTCATCTGCGAGCACATAACCTTGACTTTTGAAGTTCACTCACTTATCTATTTTTGATTAATTTATGCAATAAATAGTAAATGTTTGTGTAAACGTTAAAATGGCTTTGAAATTTATAATTAGCTCTTGTAAATAAATCTTCGCTGTAATTTTGTCATAAGGATATAATTACGTGTACATAACCATGTTATCGGTGGGTGGTCAACCACATCGCTACTTTTTACTTCCAAATACTTCGGTACAATTTATTTCACACCAAAATCAAATAAAGCACACGTACATTTGACACTACAATGGCGGACGTGTCGGCGTGCGTTGTGGTTCTGTCGTTGGCCGATGAGAACGGCTCTTTTTGTGGCTTTCTTCTTATTGTTGTATGTCACAGTCGGTCTGTTTACCTATTCTTATTTTAGACTGGGCATTCCGACGATTATGAACGGTAGAATCAATCTGTAGATGGGCAGCGGGAGCTTATATTTGCTTTGTCCTTGCAGTTGCAATAGTGTATATTATCTCATTTGCATTCAAATCCATTGACAAATAAATATCGGATAAAACACCATAAATCTCTGAAACTGCAAACAAACTGCGTGTAATTGATATTTGCCACTGGTATGCATGCTTCCATTATATTTAATCGTAAATTTTCGGTTTATTGCGAATTAAGAAGGATTTAATTTCAGAAATGAGCCGGTTAATTACGTATGCAAAATAAAATTAGTAAAACAAATATGGTAGCGTATTTTAAGATTATTTAATTTTTAAACTGTCCAATTTTGTCCGTAATTTATTTTTTATATCCTCCGCGTGCATTAACAAGGATTATTCGCGACTTGCAAACTATATATGTGTATTTGTTGAAAACCGTAAATAGTACTTTTTAATGCCTCCACGACTACTTCTTATGCATATCTTCAAATTAGCATTCTCATATATGAGAACCATCTAGAAAGGCACACTTACCATAAACTAGAATTATGACGTTACGTCATATGTTAAAAACCTTTACAGAATGAGCTACTTAATTTTGTAACGTAAAATTTTCTATATTGTAAAATGTCTTTAATAATAGCTATCACAATAATTTTTTTATTCTGGTGCTCTTTATAGTT